>JAECUM010010607.1:0-93844 GCA_016617855.1 Megalonaias nervosa
GACTTGAATTTTAGGGAGAAGCGACTTCTCCTTTTGGACAAAACAGACAGAAGTGGAAGCTAAACAGGGAGAAGTGAGACATAAGCAAGAAACGAGATTTTATATATATATATATATATATATATATATATATATATATATATATATATATATATATAAGAGAGAGAGAGATAGCTGCATTATCTTATTTTAATTATGTGCTCTATTTCTCAGTATGCTTTTAACAGTTTTAAGCAATACCTTATTTTCAAGTTGAAAAATATGTGTTATATGTTTATTATCAACACATTTTGTACATGTATAAAAATTATTATATTCATACGCATTCTATTCATACTTGTGGTGTATGTGTGTTTGGATTGAGGTAAATGCAGTGTGTTTTGGCCATATGACTTAAAAAGCACATCAGAAGCTATATATTGTAATTAATTTTAACTGATAGCAGTAACAAGATTAGAGTCTTGTAATTGCAAGCTGGTAAAAATGCTTAATAAACTACCACTTAATTATTTTATTTTAGACAAGTTTTGTGTAAAATTGCAGTCAACAAGATTTCTAGCATTCTTTGAAACAACCCCTAATACATGTACATAGGAATAAATGCACAAGTGACTTCAGACCATACTCTTCATCCTGATTTCATTGTTCCCGATAAAACATTACTGTAGCTATTCACAGACAACACACTGAAGCACTAAAGTCGACATATAACTAAACTGGACCCTTTTTACCCCCCAAATGAAACATCCAAGAACACGTATTGCACCATGCGAGTGCATCTATTTTTAGAAAGAGGGCTTTTATTAATACAACTACTCACTTTCTAGCTTTGTTACAAAAATTCATTAATAGGACTGAATATTTATGGTTGTATTATTTGTCTACCTACTGGTAATAATGATAAGCATTGGTTAAATAGTATTTGCTTCATTACTATATATATTTATTGTATTTTCACGAAAATGAATTACGGTATGTCAGAAAACAACCTTGACCTTGCAGCATTTTTTCGAATCCCACAACTGAGATTATCACATATTTTTTTACCTACATTATTAAATATTTAGGCTAAATCTCTATCACAAAATATTTAAACTTTGTTTTCATTATGTTATATATTTTCCTGAATCTTTTTGCCCAATCATTTACGAATACAGACAGTTTAATGAAGTGGTATATCATATACAGCGATGTCCGCCATTACAAGTTCATTTATGGTTTCAAACTTATTTTCTAAAGAAAATACGCAAATACGGCCGTTAAAATCTCCATTTATAAAAAAGAATACATTAGAAAACGCTCACTGATCATATTTTTAAATGCAAATTACTATTTGCATTATGATGTTTAAATTTCGAAACAGAATTTTGTATATTTTCATCATAGTACAGTAGGCCCAACTTCATGAAATCGAGCAGTGATATCTTGCTCTGGAAAGGGTTAATGGTCAGTTAGCTATTAAAACTTGCATGTGAATGTGCACGAATTTCTTTGTCCCCGTAAGCTGATTGGTATCAACACCACGTAAATACATTTGGCCTTGGGTTACAACAGTACCAGAACTTCCTGGCTACAGCGAGGGGGCATCTCAAACGTTATAAGACACAGCCATTTTACATCTGAAAAATCAGAGGGCAAAGTTGTTTTCACTTTCTAAACAGAAGTGGGTGATGTTTACATTTTTCAGGCGACTTTTTTGCCCACTTTGCCTGGTAGCGTGACCCCTGTTAAAAGTATGAAAAATAATGTGTAAAAAGTTTATGCAGCAACCGCACAGAGTTTTGCCAATGTCGCAAATTGTGATTTTTTTCCTAATTTGCAGCAAAATATACCATGTGGCGATTTCTTTTTAATTGGTGACATTGTTGTAAATTTAAACTTGTATACACAACCATAGGCTTGGAGTGGAGAAATTCAGAGGCCCCATGAAAGGAAGCCGCAAACTTGATATAAAATGCACTGAAATTTATCTATTGTTACATAAACAAATTGTTTGTCCATAATGACGGACCATCTTAACAGTGCATTGTTATTTCATAATCTGCTTATGTTGACATGAAGCATAAGCACTGTATGTTGTGAGATATCTGCTTTTTTTTTTTGACGTTTCTGATAGCAGTGATCAACAGGACGAGGCATCTATCGTCAGATTTTTGGCCGCTCGCTAGTAATTAATATATTTTCATAGACTGACATTTGTATGTGGATGGTAAGTAAAATTCCTCTTCTTTTCACTCAGAATTAAATCCTTCTGAACACTCACATTTTCTGTAGTAATCCCTGTCATCAGACCATAACACCTGCATCTCTATCGTCTGTTGACCCTTTTTTTAAATTTCTGACGCATGCATAGATGGCAGCATCACTCTGCTACCACAAAAAAAAAAAAAAACAACAAAAAACAAGACAAGATCTTACTTGTTGGTCTATTCAATAGGCAGGGAGGAACAGTATTTACAATCGACAAAACGATGGCCAATACCTTTTTTAAAAACGTACCAAGATAAAACAATTTGCTGAAATGTCAAAGTAAACAGATTACCTTCGAAGCACCAATTGTTGTGAAAACATACTAAGCAAATAGAAAAAAATAAGTCTCAATCACACAATACAATTATTTGATGTTACTGCCACAATAAGAAACAGGCATTTGTTTAATTCTCCAAAGCTGTCATTTAGCGGTGACTTCAATAACACGTGCACTCTTCATCAAAGAAAACCGACTACAATCATCAATAAGAACAAAGAACACTTGTTCAAAGGAAGTCAGTACCAAACTTAAATAAAGCAACGGAATCTGATGGATTGCTTCATTTTCCAGCATGACTGGAACATATTTGCTGTGCCGTGAAAGTTACCTTTTTGCAGGAAAAAAGTTTACACTTACGAACGCTACCAATGGTGGCTTAAAACACAAACTAACTTTTACTGATTTGGGACGTACTGAAAAGTAAATGTGGTTCATCATTCACTACAAGATTGTTATATTTTTTTCTCACTGAATTCAGACCTATATGACCTGTGACAAATTTATTGGATATTTTAAATCTGTGTATTTGCATATTTTTGATGGAATTTACTTGTATTGTGTATTCAATGTGTGTGATGAGATTCACGGGTGAGCAAACGGTGTTGATTCTCTATTCATGCTATATATTAGACATGTATATAAAACAGTATATCCGTATATTTACCAATGCATAGTTCTCTGAATAAAGTAAAATATAAATGCCTTCTCTGTTTTCAATACAGGTGTATTTCTCATTTAATATGCATCGATTTAAGATGGTAACTGTGCCAATGAAGCACGTATTTTTGCGCCCGCATTTATTACCTACCCTCCCCCCCCCCCCCAATTTTTGGGGGTACATGCTTCATTTTCTTCAGCTAACTGACCTGGTTGCTTAAACACGGTTCGGTCTATAACACGGTCGGGTTCTATGGCTCCCAACTACCGTGTTATAACGGGGTCATACTATATATATATGTATGTATGTATGTATGTATGTATGTATGTATGTACAGACACACAGAAAAGTACTGTACTTATTATCCAAGGACATAATCCCTAGAGCAGTAGTGGTACAAGGTGATAGGTAAAAATGTGACCATGTTACATTTCATTAAATTGGACAAGGTGTTATTTAAAAAATGAAGCATATTACTGTATATACTTGTCTATAAGTCAAGTCTAACTGCAAACAACATAGACCCTGATCTGCTCTAGCATAATGCACAAACAGATCATGGTGTATGTTTCTTCTGCTGATCTCTCCTAAGAAATTGCATGGACACTGATCTGCCAGTGCATTATGTGACAGCAAATTTGAATCAATTAAGTCGGTAATTGGCTGTAACTTGTAAGCAAATATATATTGTACATTAGGACCCTATTCCCCCCACAGGGAAATAGCAATGGGCAACAGTTGATGGAGAGAAACATAAGTAAGGGAACATATTTTATTCTTTACCCCTTGCACTACGATGGCAGAACCCTGGGACAGGATCTATAATGAGAGAAGAGTGCATGTGAAGATAATGTATTCCAAATTTGATGTGAATTTAGTGTATTGTTACTAAGCTATGAATGCTAGCAAAAACTTGAACAAAAGCTATCCAAGGACACATAGACACACAATCCAAAAGCTAGATGTCCCCATCTCGTGGGGATACTAGAATGCATAGTAAATGCTAAATGTACACAAGTATTACTCTTTTTACTGTATTATAATGAGATGGAAAACAGATCTTCCGTAATTTTTCTAACTTCATTTTGCAACTTTCAAATTTTCACATATGTTTATCAGTCTATGTACAGTAGAGCAGATGATTTGTTTGCAGTGTTTTCTTTAAGCCTTTCTGCAAATACATCATTTCACCCCTTCACTGCCTGGAGGTATAGCCCAAAATAAAAGAAAGGAAACATCCAAGTTGGACTATTGGGTAGGATGGCTCAATTTTTGTCCAGGGCTTTCTCCAGCAGCTGATTCAGCCGATTCACCATTGAACGTGTGTCATCCATCAAACCAGCATTGATCATCGCATTATCATACAACTGAAATAAAAAAGAACATTCTTTACAATGTGAAACCCATGCTGGCTGGTGATTAATGTCCTACACTAGACTTGCAATCTGTAGCTCTGAATCCTTTGAAAATTGGACCAGGTCAGCTGCCTTTGTTGACCCTTGGAAAAGTACTTTACTCCAGTTGCTTTGGTACTTAATAGTCATTGTATCATATGCTGATGTGGTCCACATTGAACATTTTCCTGCAACAGTTCTTTTATCATTAATCTGATAGAAAAGTGAAAGTGCGCTGTATCATGATGAATTTGTCACTTACAAGAACGCACCATGTCAGATTATTATTATTAGAATAGGCTTCTTCCAAAAGCAATCGTTAGCTGACAGATTTTTTGTTATAGTTCTTGTTTTGGGTTTAGTGACATTGCAGCCAGTACATCTGGTTGAAAAAGAACCCTCCTCCCCCAAGAACCACCAACCCATGGGATGCTGCTGCAAGATTTCTCTCATAGATGCATTAGACTGAATTCAGTAAGACATGTTTTAGGCATGGTTACAAACTTAGTTTTTCTGCAAAACTGTCAACAGATGCAAAATTTCTATCAAGAGGGAACACTTTTTAGAAGTAGGTAAAGTTTTCTAACACAAACTTGGTCAGTTAACTTTTCTGTCATATTGCAATAAAAAAACTTATCACTGAAAATGCTCATCTGCGCAGATATGGCCATGGACACATAAAATGGCCTTTACTAGCTTAACTATTGTCTGCTGTCACTGGCGGCACATAAAATGGCCTTTACTGACTTGACTATTGTCTGCTGTCACCTTGGGCACATAAAATGGCCTTTACTGGCTTGACTATTGTCTGCTGTCACTGGGGGCACATAAAATGACCTTTACTGGCTTAACCTTTACTGGCTTAACTATTGTCTGCTGTCACTGGGGGCACATAAACTGTCCTCAATGGGCTCTAACTTTTGTCTGCTGAAGTCTCATAAATGGGAGTTGCATCAATTGTCCTTTGCATGTTGTAGATGTTGTCTGCTGAAGTCAGGTGACTGGGAGCAAAAAACTGTCCTTTATGGACTTAGTTATTGTCCACTAAAGACTGGTGTCTTGGAGCACAGAAAATGTCCTTAATAGGCTGTAACTGTAGCCTGTTCAAGGCCAGTAGCTGTGGAACATAAAAGCTGTCCTTTATGTGCTGTAACTGTTTGCTTAAGTCCTGTGAAATCTGTCCTTTATGGCTGTAACTGTAGCCGAAGTCCAGTGTCTGGGGGGCACACAAACTGTCCTTTATGGGCTGTAGCTTTTGTCTGTCGAAGTCCTGTGTTTGGGGCATACAAGTTGTCATTTAAAGGCTGTAACTGTAGTCTTCTAAGTCCCATGTCTGGAGGCATAAAAAAACATCCTTAACTCACCCCAGGCACCTTGTTTGCATGTCAGGAGGTAGCAGCCTACTTCTGAGCTCTGTAGCGTCAAGGTCATTTAAGATGCACTAAAGTGGGTGGTATTATAGAAAGGTAGACAACTGTAGCTCTACAACGATACCAAATAATCTGGATGTTCTAGTTGTACTACAAAATACAGAGGAAAACACATCATTTTTTTAACCAGATTTTTTTTTCCACCAAAAATTTGCCTGTGGTCGGAATCTGATTTTGTGTCTGGATTTTAGACTTTTTGGCCTCAGATCTAAGGCAGACCAGTCTGAACTGCACACAGACAGGTGAACCTTTGCAAAATGTAGGATAAGATGGACATTTGGAATAAAGAGTGGTCTGGATACGAAAATGATGGGACTGCTAAGCTAAAAATAAAAAAAAGAACTTTAACTTTTACCGTTCTGCTCATGCGCGAGCAAAATAGCCAATGAAAAACAATGTTTCTAACACAACTAGGCATTAGGTTAACTGGAAATTTCTTGGAAGTCGATGTATTAGGATGTGTTCTTAAATAGCCCCCAAAATGTGTTTCCTACTCTCATTTCAGGCAAAAACAACAAAAACCTCCTGGGGTTAATGAGTTAATGGGTGCATTTTGATGACGTCACCAAATTTGAATATTCCTTGCGCATTTCATCACTTGTGAATCAACACTGCACATAAATGACAAAATTAGCCATTCCCTGACAATTTGTGTAAAATTTCCAATACCCTTGTTAACTCATTATCCCTGGCACCTCATTTACATGTCAGGAGGTAGTAGCCTACTTCCGAGCTCTGTAGCATCAAGGTCATTTAAGATACACTAAAGTGGGTGGTATTATAGAAAGTTAGACAGATGTAGCTCTACAATGATACCAAACAATCTGGACGTTCTAGTTGTACTACAAAATACAGAGGGAAAAACATCAGTTTTTGGACCAGATTTTTTTCCACCAAAAATCTGCCATTGGTCGGAATCTGATTTTGTGTCTGGATTTTAGATATTTTGGCCTCAAATCTAAGGCAGACTGGTCTGAACTGCAAACAGACAGGCGAACCTTTGCAAAAAGGAGGATAAGATCGGCATTTGGAATAAAGAGTGGTCTGGATACAAAAATGATGGGTCCATTAAGCCAAAAAAAAGAACCCTCCTATTTTTACCCTTCTGCTCATGCGTGAGTGAAATGGCCATTGAAAAATGAGGTTTCTAACACAACTAGGTATTATGTTTACCAGAAATCTCTTGGAAGTCGGTGTATTAGAATGCATTCAGAAGTAGCCCCCAAAATGTGTTTCCTACTTGCATTTCAGGCGAAAATGACAAAAACCTCCAGGGGTTAATGAGTTAATTGACTGTAACTGTAGTCTGCTTAAGTCCTTTGTCTGGGGGCATAAAAATTGTTCTTAATGGTCTGTTAGTGTGGTCTGTTTCAGTCCTGTGTCTGGGGCATAAAACCTGTCCTTAATGGACTAACTGAGGTCGGCTTAAGTCCTGCATCTTGGGGCACACAAACTGCCCTTAATGGACTGTAAATGTGGTCTGCTTAAGTCCTGTTTGGGGGCATACAAACTCTCCTTAATTTGGGCTGTAACTGAGGTCTGCTTAAGTCCTGAATCTAGTGGCATAAAAGTTGTCCTTAATGGGCTGTAAATGTGGTCTGCTTAAGTCCTGTGTCTAGGGGCACAAAAGCTGTTCTTGAAAGGCTGTAACTGTTGCCTGCTGGAGTCTGGTGGCTCTGGGGCATAAAAATGTCTAAAATCTGGCGGCAATCAGGACACATTTAGCTGCAAATTTAGTTTGAAATTTAAGGTAGCCACAGTTGCCCCATGGTTAGCACACTGGATTCATGACTGAAAGTGTGTGGGTTCGAGTCCTACTACAGAATCAGTCTAGGTTGTCTACAGTGATGTGTTCACAGTCACCGCACTGGACTCCAAATGCCTTGGTACTAAATAACCTGTTTGTGTTGCTGTGCCATAAAACACCAAACTAAACCTATTAGTTTCAAACTTTGTGGCTATTGGAAGCTTAAACTCTGGCCTGTAAATGGTTTTAAAGACTTGAAGAGAATGCATAATTAGAAGCTTGACAGCTGATTGAGAATAATACCAAACTTGTTTTCTCATGATACATACTGACACAAACTGCATTAATCACAAACACCAACAAAGAAGGATTATAATAAACAAAATACAAAGTTGAAAGTTACAACTTGAAATGTATTAATGAAATTTTTCCCATTATAAAATGATTTACATAAAAAATTACAAGCAATTATAAAAAAGGTATGGGATAATCTCAAAGAACGCAAAGTACACACAATCTGCAGTTAATTTGACTGTTGGTTTAGACCTCTGACACAGAATAGTATACAAGAGTACCACCATGTGAAGTTAATTTGACTGTTGGCTGAGATCTTTGACTAGTACAAGAGTACCACAAACAGTACATTATTCCTTACAAACTTGAGGTTGGTTGTTTGAATTTTGCAGTATACTTTTGAGTACACATAAATGATAAAACATGGTTCTATCAGTATTCCTATGGAAATCTTCAACTGTCCAGTATCTGAACTGCACACTTTTTTAACTCCCAAATTAATAGCATTATTTCTTAAGTAAAAGAATAATAATTAGATAGAGCCAACAGAAGATAACTTAATTTTTGGTCCAGAATGAAATGTAAAGGCCAAACCTGTTGTTTTTTTTTCAACAATGACCCTGATGCTGAAAGTACATTCCCTTAAATTTTTATGAGTTCTTTGTTGCTGGAGTAGAACAAAGGTGTGTGTGTGTGTGTGTGTGTGTGTGTGTGATTTAGATTTTTAACATAGCTTTAACAATTATTCACTCCTATCGCTATGGTGTCTGCAGTGTGACAGCTTAGTGATATCTAGCACTGGGGCATTATGATGCAGACATGTAGCATGTCACACCCAGTCACATCATCCTGACACCAAGCCGACCAGTCCTAACACTAACCTCTTAATGGAGAGCGCCAAGTGAGGCAGCTCTTAGTACTATTTTATAAGTTTCTGGTATGATTCAGCTGGGGATTCGAACCCGCGACCTCCCACAACCATTAAGCCGCCAAAGCGGTCAAAACAAAGGTATAAAGTTTGATACAATTAGACTGTGCAATACTATAGTTACCATCCAGAGATGAAACAAAATAATCAAAACTATTTTTAGTGCTAGCCACCTTGACCTTGGAACTACTGATCCTCAAAATAGACATTTTTCTAGGATTAAGGAAAAAAACTGAATTAAACTTAATTTTTGTTATATACTACTCAAGTTATCATCGAGAAACTATTGCAAGGGCAAAATCTGTTTTTAGCAACAGTGACCATGATACTATAGACCTCAAAATCAAAGGATTGAGGTGACAGTATTTACCAATCTGTTCACTAGAACTTATGTCTTTCACTGAAAACCACATATTGATAATAATAATAATAATGAGGACTTTGTATAGTGCCTAATCTTTGGAAGCTCTAAGCGCTTAACAACATTTGACAACACTTAAAAAACATATATAATGATATGATTATAAAAATAAAAACAAACACTATGAAATCAGAAAAATGAAAACATGCTGAAAATATTTCAGGTAAGGAAACATTATTAGGTCTTTAAGTCTGTTCTTGCAGTCGAAATAGGTGAGTTTTAAAAGCACTCTTGAATGAGATCACTGTGTCTTTGTGTCTAAGATCAGTTGGCAATTTGTTCCATGTTGCTGGGCCCTGGTATGCAAAAGAATGTTGTCCATATGACTTCATTTTCATAGTGGGAATAATGAGAATATGAGTGTCAGAAGAGGAGCGTAAGTATCTTGCTGGTGTGTACACATGGGTGAGGTCGGATAAGTATGTTGGACTGAAGCCCATCAGTGAAACGTAGCACAGAGAACAAATTTTGTGTTTAATTCTGGATTGAATGGATAGCCAGTGTAGGGTACAGAGCAGGGGGTAGGCATGTTCTGATTGTGATACTCTAAGGATGATCCGAGCAGCTGTGTTTTGAACTTTTTGAAGTTTCTGGAGTAGATATTGAGATGAACCAGACAGAATTGAGTTACAATAGTCCAGTCTTGAAAGTACTAAGGAACACACAAGTGTTTTAGTGGCATCAACTAAAAGATACTTGCGAATGGAGCTGATGCATCTCAGCTCAAGATATGCAGCCTTGCATATGTTCATGACATGGTGGTGCAATGAGAGAGTACTGTCGAGAGTAACACCTAGGTTTTGTACTGACTGTGTGAATTTGATGTTGGTGTTGCTGATATTTATTGTTTGAGGTAAAGGATGTGAAAGAGAAAATCTTTGTGTTATAATTAGAATGGCTTCAGTTTTATCATCATTCATCTGCAGCTTGTTACATGTCATCCATGATTTCACATCGGAAATGCACCTCTCTATGCCTTGGACGGTAGCTTCAACTTCAGTTGGGTGGCTAGATTTGTATATTTGGGTGTCATCAGCACACATTTGGTGAGACACTGGATGATGATCTATGACACTTGAGAGTGGCTGAGTGTACAGAATGAAGAGAACAGGTCCAAGAACAGACCCCTGTGGAACACCACAACATACTGATATGACCTTTCCCTACTGGAGGAGCAGGGCAGTAAGTCACATTTTCATCAAGGACCAATCAGACAATGGGATGAATGTGTGTAATGTTTCATTGCACTCCTCCAAGTAGTTTAGGATAAGTAGCGACAGCAAACTTGTGCTAATGGACAGATGGATAGACAATGGCAGACCATCCCATAACCTCTTCTGGTCTATGACTGGGAGAACTAATGAGTGTAGGGATAATTACAAGCAGAGAGACAGAAGATTTATAAGCATAACTGCATCCAATAATCCAGAGATTTTCATGTAAGAATATATGAATAATTACTGATAGTGACCGAAGATACACGCAAGTGCTGGAATAATTGCTGACAGTGAGACAGAAAAGTTACAATGAAAGGATCATGTAAAAGCAAAACAACTTAATTCTTTCAGTGAAAATCACATGTTGATATGACCCTTCCATATTGGAAGAGCAGAGCAGTAAGACCCATTTTCATCTAGGACCAATCAGACAATGGGATGAATGAGTGTGTAATGTTTTATGCCAATCCTCCAAGCAGTTTAGGATGAGTAGCGATAGCAAACTTGTGCTAATGGACAGACGGATGGACAATGGCAGACCGTCCCATAACTTCTTCTTGTCTATGACTAGTAGAGCTATTAAGTGTAGGGATGATTACAAGCAGAGACACAGAAGATTTACATCATAACTACTTGCAATAAACCAGACATTTATGTGTAAGAAGAGGAATAATTACTGACAGTGACCAAAGATTCACACCCAGGGGCAGGAATAATTACTGGCAGTGACACAGAAGATTTGCACATAAACACAATAATAATAACAAGCAGTGACAGAAAGTAGCAATGAAATGATCATTTAAAAGCATAATTATAAATCTGGAACAGTAACTTAAGTGCAAGAGATCTGTGTTCTGGGTAAGAGAAACAACTATCCTTGCCTACTGCAGGATTTGCAAGGATTAATATCGGAATACTTAGGTTTTCTTTGTTTAAAAGAACATTTGTAATGAAGCATGACAAATCTAACACCTACCTGCTCTGCTAATAATTTCCCCAGTACTGGATCTTCTGTCTGTAACCTGTGCAGCTTTTTAATCAGTGGATGACTGAAACACAATTTTGACTTGTAACAATATGCAAGTAACATGTGACTAGTATCACTATGCAAGTAACATGTGACTAGTACCAATTTGCAAGTAACATGACTAGCAACACTCTGCAAGTAACATGTGACTAGTAACAATATGCAAATAACATGTGACTAGTAACACTATGCATGCAAATAACATGTGACTAATGAGAGTATGCAATAAACGTGACTAGTAACAGTATCCAAGTAATATGGTAAAAAAGAAAAGGTGTAAGTCCTGCTTTAAGGTCATTTCAGATCTGAAGGTTTTTTGATACTTTTGCATAAGTATTGTTCTGTATTGCCCGTTTTCTTTTTCATTATGCTTTAATAATCCCACTACCACTGATAATTATATCCATCTAATTATCTAAAATAATTTTCCAGTTACCATCATCTGTCCATCATAATTTTCCATAACCACAATTAACAGTTTATACCCTGTTCACAGCTTTAATTCCGTGTCACATTCAATGGAATGTTGACTACAATCATTTTTTAAAGTAAAATCTCTATACCTTGTTTGTTTACATGCAGACCTTTTGGAAAATCAGATTTATGTATTAATTTTCACAACTCTGCACATTGTAGATTAATTTGAACTCACAGAATTGCTTTTTGTTTTTCAACCTTTTTTTCAAATCATGCAGGAATAAAAGAACAATGGTCTTTCCTCATTACATATTCAACTGGACCTCTCTGAACCCCATAATGAGCTGTGTCTATCTTGATTCCATATCCAACTGTGTCTTTCTTGATTCCATATTCAACTGTGCCTTTCTTGATTCCATATCCAACTGTGCCTTTCTTGATTCCATATTCAACTGTGCCTTTCTTGATTCCATATCCAACTGTGCCTTTCTTGATTCCATATCCAACTGTGCCTTTCTTGATTCCATATTCAACTGTGCCTTTCTTGATTCCATATTCAAATGTGCCTTTCTTGATTCCATATCCAACTGTGCCTTTCTTGATTCCATATTCAACTGTGCCTTTCTTGATTCCATATCCAACTGTGTCTTTCTTGATTCTATATTCAACTTTACCTTTCTCAATTCCATATCCAACTGTGTCTTTCTTGATTCCATATTCAACTGTGCCTTTCTTGATTCCATATTCAATTGTGCCTTTCTTGATTAAATACTCAACTGTGCCTTTCTTGATTCCATTTTCAAATGTCTCTTTCTTGATTACATATTCAACTGTGCCTATCTTGATTATATAGTCAACTGTCTTTCCTGATTCCATATTCAAATGTGCCTTTCTTAATTCCATATTCAATTGTGCCTTTCTTGATTCCATATCCAACTGTACCTTTCTTTATTCCATATTCAACTGTACATTTCTTTATTCAATATTCAACTGTCTTTCTTAATTGCATATTCAACTGTGTCTTTCTTAATTTTATATACAACTGTCTTTCTTGATTCCATATTCAACTGTGTCTTTCTTGATTCCATATTCAACTGTCATTTCTTGATCCCATATTCAACTGTGCCTTTTTTGATTAAATATTTACGCCTTTTTTTATTCCATTTTCAAATGTATCTTTCTTGATTACATATTCAACTGTGCCTATCTTGATTCCATAGTCAACTGTCTGTCTTTCTTGATTCCATATTCAAATGTGCCTTTCTTAATCCATATTCAACTGTATATTTCTTTATTCAATATTCAACTGTGTCTTTCTTAATTCTATATTCAACTGTGTCTCTCTTAATTTGATATACAACTATGTCTTTCTTAATTCCATACTAAACTTTGTCTTTCTTGATTCCATATTCAACTGTGCCTTTCTTGATCCATATTCAACTGTGCCTGTAAGGTTCATAGTTTTTCCTGGTTCTGGCATATGTACAGGTACTGGGCTTCCAGTCCAAAATCATGGTTTTCTCCATGTTCTGGCATGAGCACAGGTATATGGTTACCAGTTTAAGGATGAGGCTTTCTTCAGGTTCAGACACATATTTAGGTATGTGATTGCCAATATAAGGTTAACAATTTCTTCCAGTTTAGGCATGTGTACAGGTAGGTGTATAGGTATGTGGTTACCAATCCAAGTATACATATATATGTGGCAGCCAGATTTAGGCTGAGATTGTCTCCAGGTTCAGGCAAGTGTGTGTGTGTGTGTGTGTGTGATTTGGAATTTCAACGTAGCTTTAACAATTTTTCAGTTATATTGCTAAGATGTCTGCAGTGTGGCAGTTTATAGTGATATCTAGCACTGGGGCATTATGCTACAGATGTAGCTTAATGTCTCAGTCACTTTATCCTGACATCAGGTCAGTCAGTCCTAACACTACCCTTCTAATGCTGAGTACCAAGGGAGGCAACTGCAAGTACCATTTTTATAAGTCTCTGGTATGACTCAGTTGGGCTTTGAACCCACGACCTCCTCGCAGATACTCTAACCACTTAGGCCACTGGAACCTTCAAAAGTACAGTCTGTGGTTGCCAGCCCAGAGCTGACAGTTTTACCAGGTTCAGGCAAGTGTATGTGTATGTGGTTGCCAATTAAAGTTTGTTTCTCCATGTTTAGGTATGTTTATAGGTATGCAGTTGCTAGTCTTAAGTTGACAGTTTCTACTGATTCAGGCCAGTGTACAGGTATGTGGTTTTTCCAGGTTTGGGTCCGTGCATTGTTGACAGCATATTCAGGTTCAGGAAAGTGTATAAGTATGTGGTTTCCAGTCTAAGGATGTTTCTCCAGGCTTAGAGATATGTACAGGTATGTAGTTGGCAGAGCAAAGTTGATAGTTTCTCCAGGTAAGTATACAGGTGAGTAATTGCTAGTCTAAGGTTGGTGGTTTCTCTGGGTTCTCCAATTTACTACACCTCAAAGATCACTACATGGAATCATTTAATCTATCCAAAGCATGTGGTACAACTTTTTCAGCATTTATTGCTAATACTGACAATAAATAAATAAAATTCAAGCTTTGGAGACATTTGAAGTCATTATAAAGGCAGACCTCAGTAAATTTAGATTTGTTCATCAAATCGCAAACAGATTAATAACTTGGTTGCCAATTTAGAATAGAACATTCAACGATTAAGAATATAAACTTCAAAAAAGTACATCATGTAAAAATATAGAAAATGAAAAAAAATCATCATTCATTCTAATACCTGGCATCAATCACTTGCACTTGACAAGTCCTTGGGGAAAAGTATTTTCTTCACTATGACCTAACAAGTTCAAAACAATTCCAAAATCCCACAGAAATTTTGGGCCCAGAGACTTTAGTTCTATTTTCTTATCTGTCTATGCATCAAAAGTTAATACTTCACAATATAGACAATAAACTTGTCTGCAACTCTATGCATAAATGAGCTTAAGATATTTTACAGTACTGCAAGTTAGACTAAAATGGTCACAAGTATATGTTCAGAACTAGTAAATGAGACCTGTCAACTAGTCAGCCTCATAATAACTTTTAAACTGAGTGCCAGTTGCAACATCAAGATGCTACTGAGACTTCCAGTTGCTACAGTGAGAGATGAGAACACCAGTTGCTACATCAAGTTACTACAGTGAGAGACTGCCAGCTGCTACGTTAAGTTGCTACAATGATACTGCCAGTTGCTACATTAAATCGCTGCACTGAGACTGCCAGTTGCTACATTAAATTGCTAGACTGTTAAGTTGCTACATTCAGTTGCTAGACTGAGACTGCCAGTTGCTACATTAAATTGCTACAGCAAGAGATTGCAAGTTGCTACATTAAGCAGCTATAGTGAGAGACTGTCAGTTGCTACATTAACTAACCTATTATGCTACCTATAAGCAACCAACTGAATGTACATCTCATGTCGTCAACCTCAGATTCTGCTACTGAGACCAATATGGAAATTTAGTTGGCAGAAACGTTACTGTTAAAGAACTATAAATGCAGATAGGTCTGTGTCAAACTAGTCAGTTACAGTCACCCATGGGAAATGTAAAACCTGACCTTTGTTCAAAGTTGACCTCTGAATGCAGTTTCATCTTTCAAACTTGGTCTTGAATAAAAACTATGCACTGAGTATCACCATCTTTAATAACAATAATAATAATGATAATATTATTATTATTATTATTATTATTATTATTATTATTATTATTATCAACTGGCATCACTTACTATTTAAGTATTCATCATAAAAAGTTATAATTAATAAATTCATGGAAAATGGTTTGATTCATAGATTTCTTTAAGATTCAGCTGCATGTACAACAGAAGTAACAGACCTGGACCAAAAACTGAAAGTGTCAACTAAATAACTGACAGGTCACCTTTATTCAAGGACAAATGATGCCTTTTAAGTTGAAACAATGTTCCTATGTATTTAGTATTTAATATGCTCAAGGTTCGTCCTCAGTTCTGTGTTATTGCAGAATTCGGCGTGGTGGTCACTGAAATTTTCAACCAACAGAATATCTTGTATGAAATAGCGACTGTAGCATTTGTCCATTATCTTTCCTTGGAATTAAAAAGAGAAAAACAACGTTTAAATGTCCATTAAAAATTTTAAACTCAAATATGGATGGATATGTTATGAAGATCTGGTATGTACAATGTGACTATCTGTTCATTTTTCTCGGAACACAATGCATTTTTTCACATGGATTGATGCAGATTTTTCAATGCAATTATAATGCTTCAGCATGTTTTTTATTTTCTCACTTAAAGAATTACAATCCACCTAAATGACAGAAATGATCCAAATCCATACAGAATTACAATCTACATGACAGAAATGAGCCAAGTTTAGGAGCTGAATCCATTTTCACATTATAAACAATGCACAGGAAGAGCCTTCCATGAACTTGATCCCCAAACTATTATGATGTAGTAAATGCTGACAGTTATTGCTGACTAAGTCAAATTCCATGAACTAAAGCAAATTCTGTTACAATTAGTTCTCTGTTCATTTCTTTGGATGAATATATTTAGTATGGCCATCAGTGCATCCTCCTCCCCAGCAATGGGAAGTGGCCATAAGAATGATGATTTATTTCAAGTATTTACCCCAATAATGAATCTCTAAACAATACTGTGGCTTTACTAAAAGAAAAAGCAATAGAGAGATTAGTCAATTTAAAGTGACACTGACTGGTTGGCTTGAGTACAGTTAATATAAGCAAGATAAGACATGTTTACATATCAATTCAAATGACATGTCTTTACCTATACAATGCCTGTCTTGGGAAAAGAAATGCTTCATTTGCATGGTAGATATGCTCAAATGACCACTTTAAGAAATAACTGTTTGGTCAGTAGACACATATTCATTGAATGCTGAAGACAGGTGACCATTTAATGTATGACTTCTAAAGAGGAAATTTCATGGGGAGGAATGGGAATATACATTGACCATTTAATGTATCACTTCTAAAGAGAAAATTTCATGGGGAGGAATGGGAATATACATTGACCATTTAATGTATCACTTCTAAAGAGGAAATTTCATGGGGAGGAATGGGAATATACATTGACCATTTAATGTATCACTTCTAAAGATGAAATTTCATGGGGAGGAATGGGAATATACATTGACCATTTAATGTATTACTTCTAAAGAGGAAATTTCATGGGGAGGAATGGGAATATACATTGAGACCAGGTCAGTGTTTAACCATCAGGGCAGGTTTGATAGTGTAAACTATCATAAGGATAAAATGAAGGTTAAGGCCCTTGAATTTTTTATGCCAGGCAATACGTGTTGAGTAATGTAAACTATCATATGGATAAAATGAAGGTTAAGGCCCTTGAATTTGATGCCAGGCAATATGTGTTGAGCAGTGTAAACTATCATATGGATAAAATGAAGGTTAAGGCCCTTGAATTTGATGCCAGACAATACATGTTGAGATGGCTCGGAGAACTCCAATCTGTGAATGTGATGCCAGGCAATACATATTACGATGGCTTAAAGAACACCCTTCAGTTAATTTGATTCCAGGCAATATGTATTGAGATGGCAAAAAAACTCCCAATAGTGAACCATAATGGCTGTCCAAAGGTTGAAGTAGATGACAGTTCTGTCAACAGATCAAGGTATACAACTGAAAACAGTTATATGGTTTCTGTAATTTGCTCTTTTATTTACCTTAACTAAAAATATTCACCTTTTGCAAGATTCTACAAATAATCTCAGCTAAACTGAGTTCTGCTCTCACAGTCTGAAGTGATCCAATTATTAGGACATGGTAAGCTAAAATATGAAAAGGTCATTAAAATTTTCAAGTAGGTCACCCCAAGGCTACCAAAGCTTCACAGCTACTTGGAGTGCAGTTTTACCTGGGATTTATCTCTAGTGTGGGTTGAAGCAGACGGAATTTTTCATCCTGGCTTTTGTCTAATAGTGTAGTCTTCAGGAAGTGTCGCGCAGAGCCCATCTCTAACACTGTCACAACACTGGGATGAGAAACCAATTTCTTGGTAACCTGTAACATTAAAACAGAAGTTCCATGGAATGTGAGATACACATTTAATCTTGCATTGCTGATAAACCATTTAAAATGGATGTTTGCTCCATATTTCCATATCAAACAACCAACTTAAAATTAGGGAGGTGCCTTCATTCATGTCCGTGCATTAATATTTTCTAATAAACTGAATCCAACTTTGATAAACTCTAATTACATGTGTCTTGAACACCATTCACACAGTGCAGCTAAAGATCTCTGAAAGGTGAAAACAAGAGTACAGTATTTACCATATATATTGGGACACAATAAAATAATTATTTTTTTCCTGTCCCAGAACTTATGGTGAAACTTTTTTTCACCTAGGTCATATGTCCCAATACTTAAGAAACGAAATAAATTTGTATTGCATTTGTGCCCCTGCCCCCATGCACACTGCAATCAAATGGATAAACAAAATGTTTATTTGATAATAAAAGGAAAGAAACTAACCTTGTATTGTTATCATTTATTCCTTTTTTTTCAAAATGAGCATTAAAGAAATAAATATATCCACGAAATCCATATATGTAGCATAGGCTTCTATATTGTAGCATGTATCACTTATGTCCGATAACACATGCCATGTTGTTCATTGACATTAACACTGAGAAACAAATTGTGTTTGGTTGTGCTCAAAGGTTTGAATGTGTTATCCGACTGAAAACTGGATCCAACAAAATCGCAAACAAGAGGGAAATAATCAATCAATATCTTGAAGACAACTGTTATTCATGCATGACATGGGGTTAGGTACGAAATAATCAATACTGAATTATATCCAGGTCTACTGTATGACAGTATCTCGCAAATAAAAATCAAGCCAAATTTGGTTACTTTTTTTTTAAAGGATATCAGTACAAAGGTTATTTTATTGCAAAATAAGCTGACATCGGAAGCTGACTATGGATTCTTTTAAGTGTGCCGATTTTTTTTTTAACATACAAAGACCGCTGAGATATGGAAACAAACTTTGGTTCCTTTTCACCAGTATTCACGGGAATTTTGAAAATAAATTGAAACAATGGAACCAGTTTTAAAGTGATACAATATAGTGCTTCATGCACAGAGATATGAGGCGCCATAGGGGACAAAAGCTGGTCCAGTGAGAAAGTTGCAGTTGAAATTTCGATGTCGTATGTCGAGAAATCCAATATCACATGTTGGATTCCTAGCATGTCCTTAAAGTTCCATTTTCTATATTGAGATTTTAGATTTTATACGTTGAATTATACAGTGGTGGTTTAAAGTTCTATTTTCTATGTCTATGTTTACAGTGGATATTTTGAATTACACAGCGGTGGTTGAAATTTCAATATCACATGTCGATAATCCCTAATTCACATTTGAATGTAACTTTTGTGATGAAAGTTCCATTTCATATGGCGAGCATTTAGATTTCATCTATTGAATTTCACAGCAACGAAAAGCAGCCCCCTTGTTTAAAAATAACATGGACTGTTCACGAGAGCGACCTCTAGAGAAGAAATTCATAGTAATTCTTGACCTCTGAATGGTAACTTTCAAACTGTAAATGCATGAAATGTAATGGCACCTCATAATTGAATACACGAATGATGTATTTTAACACTCGATATTATTTTGAATTGTTAAAGTGGATATTGTGTAAATTTACTTTTAACACCAACACATCATTTTACCATATAAAAATAGCAATTCTGACAAGCACAATAAAATGTCCAACCACCGCTGTGTAATTCAACAGATACAATCTAAAAACTCAACATATGAAAACTTTCAACATGCACTCATTGAACCAATATGTAAATTAGGAATTCTTGACATATGACATTGAAATTTCAACCACCGCTGTGTAATTCAAACGATACAATCTAAAACCTCAACATGGAAAATATAACTTTCAACCACTACAGTTTAATTCAACAGATACAATCTAAAATCTTGACCTAGAAAATGGAACTTTAAGGACAAGCTTTTTTGATACAACACATGAAATTGGAATTCTGGACATATTACCATTTCAACAGCAATGTTCTGATTGGACCAGCTTTTCTCCACTACAACGCTTCATACGGACATACACGACCCAGTATCGCCCAGAATATTTGGAGAAAACAAAATCATGTGATGAATTTGTGCAGGTCAGAAGAGAAGCAGACGATTTCGCAAACAAGAGGGAAATAATCAACTGATATATTGAAGACAACTGCCATTCACGCATGACACGTTGTTAGGTGCAAAATAACCAAGATTGAATTATATCCAGGTCTACTATATGTCAGTATCTCGCAAATAAAAATCATTATTTGAAAACACTTTTTGCCAGCGTGGGTTACAAAAATATCATTATTTACCTGCAGACATCAATGCTCCTTTGTATTAATTATAACTACTGATGCCAAGCACATAGAAGCCCGGGTGGTGAATAAACACAACTGGCAGTGAGCTGTGAACTCCTTCTTTGAACTTAACGACAGGACATCCAAGACAAAGGTTATTTTTATTACAAAGCAAGCCAACCTCGGAAGCTGACTTTGGATACTCTGAAGCCGTTTTTTTTGTAAAGGATATCAATACAAAAGTTATTTTATTGCAAAGCAAGCTGACATCGGAAGCAGACTATGGATTCTTTTACTAAAAATAAATTTCCAGGTCATTTCCAGGGTTTTTTCCAGGATGAAATTAATTTTTTCAAGGTTAAAACTTGACCGTTACTGAATGATATTAAAGAAAAATTTAGAGTATAAAACATGCATTTTCTAAATCTAAAGATGTTTTTATTTCAAGATGCTCCAAAAGAACTAAGTCAGAAAAGATGATCATGTACAAAACCATAAAATGTATTACACAAAACAAGTTGGACTATATTCCTATAAATTGGCATGCAAAGTCATTTCCAATGGATGGAATAAACATTCTAACTTTACTTGCTGACCTGCATTATGTTGCTACGTGCAAACAACATAAAGAACATAAATTAGTTTTGTTTCCTTTCAAACCTTTAATTCTGAAGAATTCTAAAACATTATATATGCATGTTATACAAAGTAAACTTTTCATATCATAGTATGAAAAAACAATGAATGCAAAGTATCTGAATCTTATCTTGTAACGAAAAAAGTTTAACCCTCAATTAATCTGTACCAATAAAATCCCAAACAAGATTTTTCAAACAACTCCTTTAAAAAGTTTAACCCTCAATTAATCTGTACCAATAAAATCCCAAACAAGATTTTTCAAACAACTCCTTTAAAAAGTTTAACCCTCAATTAATCTGTACCAATAAAATCCCAAACAAGATTTTTCAAACAACCTAAACTCCTTTAGAGGATCTGGTTAAAAATCCATCATTCAAGAAACATTATGAAAGGATTGATTTAAATTTTGACAAAAGACCTTCAAAATTATATATTGTTGTACAAACAAGGACTGAATTTTCTGTAAGATCATGTCTTGTAATTTGATAAACCAGTCCCCAAACCTGTATTGATACAGGGACTCATATCTTTGTTTACTATATAACAAAAGTGATGACAATTTCCCATTTCTCCTGTGTCCTATTTAATATCGGAAACCAATGCTTCAAGCTATACATGTCACTGTGTAATAGTTTCACACCAAAGGTCAGCTCAGAGATTCGACCTTTTTGACAACAAAGATGGCTTAAAACGAATAGCAGTCCGTTTTCTAATTCAGGTTTCCTCTGAATATTCCCATCCCATTTTTCACATTCAGACATTTAGGTTGGGGTGTGGGGTCAGCAACTGCATGTCGAAATTTGAAATTTTTACCGCCACTGTGCAGTAGTGGCATATGGTAGTCTCTTACCATCAGGCCTAGCAAATTTAAGTGATCTTATATCAACTCATACCCTCATGAAATCGATAGGAAAATTATTTATTTTCTCCAACATGGCAAGGATTATAATCATTATGTCTTTAATCCATAGACAGACTAGACAAAACTTTAGCATAGATGAAACCTGACCCTATACTCGCATTTGCAGAACTAGTTACATGATTTCAAAAAATCTTAAACAACAACATCAATATCAACTCCTTTTAATGTTTACAAAAATTCAATTATATTAAATGAAAGTCTGATACATTTTGTAAAAACCAGAAAGAACATATAATTTGCAACATATTTATTTTGAGAACAAGAAACCTGTTGCTGTCGCAGCAATCTGGCCAGTCCAAGTCATCAGAGAGAGAGAGCATATGTCAATGTTGTAGTCATGTGATTCAAGAAAACCCTGGTAGTTTGTTCTCTGAATAAATATAGAGAACTTTGTGTTCTTTTGGGGAAGTTTTGGTATTTTTATTACAACTAGTATACGACTTTCAAATAATATTTATTTTTTTTTCTGCAACATTTAAAATGAGTTATTATTGATAACACGTAACTACTGGATTTATGATGTCACGAACATGTGGGTTGTGAGATACATGTACTTGTGCATCTAGCAATGCAAATTGCGAGTACCAGGTCAAATTTCATCAACGCCATAGTTGTATCTTGTCTATCAGCAGATTAAAGACGTAACAATTTTAATACAAGCAATTTCTGAGAAAATAAATAATTTTCATATTGATTTCATGCAGGTATGACTCAATTTAACAACATTTAAGTTTGCTAGGCCACCTGTAAGCATCTACCCTTTGCTGCAACCATGTTGGCCTATTGTGATGTTTGACTGGTTTTCATACATTCCATATAAGAAAAGATATGGATATCGATCATTCTGTCCAAAAAGTCTACTAGACAAATCTATGCCACTGAGCGATTGGATTGACTCAACAAATATGTTAATGGCAAGCACCCAAAGGATCTATACTGCAACCTTCGAAAATTCTGGTCAGATCTCGACAAATTTAACTCGCAATCAGTTCAGTTACAACTCAATTACGTAATGGTTTCGAGCTTCAAGTGGAGGCAGAAAATTCCAGGGTTTTTCTTACTTTCATCAATATTTGCAAAATTCAAGGACTTTTCAGAGTCAGGAAAAAATTATGAATTCTGCCGACTTTTTCCCGATTTCCCGGTAGCATGGGAACCCTGTTTTAAGTGTGCTGATCTTTTTTGTTTTGATTTTCTTTAATATACAAAGACGGCCGAGATATAGAAGCTAACTTTGGTTCCTTTTCACCGGTATTCACGGTAATTTGGAAAATAAATTGAAACAATGGAACAATCTTTAAAGTGTCACAATATAATGCTTCGTGCACGGACATCAAGGACCCAGCGTCGCCCAGAAGATTTGGAGAAAATAAAATCATGTGATGAATTTATGAAGGCCAGAAGAGAAGCAAACAATTTCGCCGACAATATGATCATTAACATGGATTAAATTCTAATGTACTTCCTGGATGGACTGATGATAAGATGGGGGTCAAAAGTGTGAGAATTATACTGGTGCAGATTTGAAAAAATCCGACTTTAGTCCTTGAAGTTTCCACTTCGGGTGATGTGTCTCTAACAATTTTTCACGGTATGAGAAAGCTAAAAAAAAAAAGTATTCATGCACCGAAAGAATGGATCATATGTGTGCAGGAGAAGGGTTGTGTTGATGAGATGCTGCTGCAGTGGATTAAAGAGTTATCTCAAGTACACAGTTTTATATTTGTTTAAATAAAATTTCAGTTGGAGTGCATTTTCTGACATATAATTTTCGAATGATTTAAAAGGTGTCCCACAACTTACAACTTGAAAAAAATGATTTGTCCCAGAACATAAGTGCACAAAAAAATAACTTTTAAAATTAATTTATGTTGTCCCAGCAAATATGGTGTCCCAACATATATGGTAAATATGGTACTATGAATGACACATTATACACCTGCCATGCATTTAATCAACATCTACATAGATAACTGACATTTCTGTGCAGAATCCTTATTTTTCCTATTATTCAGCCACCTTAATCGTTGACTTTTCTGACCATAAAACTGAAAGGCTTCTTTGTTACTATAAATGCAAGCCATTTACAAAGTCTGGTTGAGAGGTATATGTCAAACACTAATGTTATTGTATGGAAGCCATTTTTATTCTTTCCGTAACAGTAAACTTGACCACTGAATTTTTGACACCAAATGCAAGCCATCTACAAAGCCTGGTAAACACTGATGCTGGAGAACTCAAATTATTGAGCCAAAATCATTGTTCTTTCTGTCACACTGACCTTTGATCTTATGAGCTCAAAATCAATAGGTCTTCCTTACCACAAGTGTGAACTAACCACTGAGTTTGGTTAACTGCAGATGATGACAAACTTGAGTTATTGTGCTGAAACCATTTTTGTTCTTTCAGTAACAGTGATCCTCAACTTGAACTTCTGACCCTGAAATCAACAGGGTTCTTCCTTATCCCAAGTTACAATCCATCCACACAGCAGATTACTGTGGATGGACAATTTGTGCAGAAAGGAAATTGGCAACGGATGGACAAAAACATCAAAATGTAATTCTGCCCAAGTATGTTTACTACTTCTTTTTTGAGACACAAATGTTGTCCAAAATATTACTTGCTTTCTATTTCTGCATGAACAGTTAATCACTGACTTGTGTGACAGTTGCAGTCCCAGGACTTGTTACATAACTTGAAATCATGTAACTAAACATTTTGGGTTTTACTGCCTTTAATTTCCATTCAAATATATGTAATTAACTTAACTTTAATACCCATTTATTTTAGCTATTTACACATACTAAATTTTTTTTCTTTTAGACAAATAATTTCATTAGTTTTGAGTCTTCACTATAAAAATGAACATGAAATTGCATCAATGTGAAATTCACACAAGTTGAATATCATGTATGTTGGTGGAATACCGGTATCACCATTCCTATTTGGGCTGAATGGAATCAGTCAGCAAAAAGACACTTAATTATTTTTTCTTAAAAAGCTTGGAACAGTGGTACTTCTATAACAAAATGCCTCAATATATCATAATTCCCATTCTGACATGGCCTCAATATGGCATGGTCCCCATTATAACATGGCCTCAATATAGCATGGTCCCTATTATAACATGGCCTCAATACAACATGGTCCCCATGATAACATGGCCTCAATTCAGCATGGTCCCTATTATAACATGGCCTCAATAGAACAAGGTCCTCATTATAACATGGCTTCATTACATGGTCCCCTTAATAACATGGCTTTAATACAACATGGTCCTCTTTATAACATGGCCTCAATAAAACAATGTCCCCATTAAAACATGGTCTCAATACAACATGGTCCCCATTATAACATGGCCTCAATACAACATGTCCCCATTATAACTGGGTTTCAATACAACATGGTCCCCATTATAACATGGCCTCAACACAACATGGTCCCCATTATCACACAGCCTCAATACATGGTCTCCATTATAACATGGCCTCAATACAACAAGGTCCCCATTATAACTTGGTCTCAACACTGCATGGTTTCCAAGATGGATATGACAATGGAGCTTTGAATGAATTTAGTTTTCCAATTGATAGTTTTTTTTAACTCAGCATAAATCCATTACTGATGAAAACCTATTATACAATGGTCTCACGTTAAACAAGGACCTATAAAATGTGTAGTTTTGAATGCTATAGATCTCAGCCCATTTTACAACCTACCTCTACAGTATGAGTGTGTGTGTTTGGGATTTTTAACATAGCTGTAACAATTTTAGTTATATCAACTACATTGTCTGCAGTGTGGCAATTTATAGTGATGTCTAGCACTGGGGCATTATGCTGCAGACATGTAGCATCATGTCCCACCCAATCACATTATCCTGACACCAGGCCGACCAATCCTAACACTAATCTGTTAATGCTGAACGACAAGTGAGTCCGCTGCTACTACCATTTTTACATGTCTTTGGTATGACTTGGCTGGGATCCATATCCACAACCTCCTGAATCAAAGGTGGCCTCTATAGAATGAAGCCCCATATACGTGTCAATACACATTTATGGATTCTGTAAACCATGCTAAATTGAGTGATCACTACAAAGAATTAAGATTTAATCACAATATTTTTCCCATGATAAAGCCTGTCTTCAAAATTGTTTTGAAAATTATTGGCTAGACTTATCATGAGGAAATGCTTTCATATAAATATATTTTCTAACATTTTGTTAATGGGAGTGTGTGGGGTGGGTGGGATGGGAATGGGTCTTTTGGTCTTTCATTGAGCATTGGTTTATTAAAAGAGACTTATGGTATTTCAAGGAGATAAATCATAGTGCAATCACTTTATGCTTCCTAAGAATCACATTAATCCGGTTAATTGCTTACCTTAATTTTTTGGACCTTGTTACCGAGGACACCTTTCAACCAGGACATCAGGTTGTCTGCCTCTGCCTGCTTAAGGCTAACTGGATCTGAAAGAAAATGAGCAAAACATTACTGTTCCTCATACACAAGGTTTTGATACATAATGTTCTGGCTTAAAGGAATCTAGTAAATAAGAAAACTAGTATTATTGGATCGAATTATAAGAGATTTAAAATGAATATGGTCAATTAAAATGTTATAATTTCCACAATGCTACAAGAAATAACTAAATTAAACATGTCATGAAACTGATTTGTGTAACCAAATCTTGTTGACACAGGTGTAGGTAAGTAGGGGTACATCACAGCACAATGTACAGGCAAGACGCTTTATTTCCTGGAACCCAAGCTTTGATGTTACAGGTTTAGATAAGTGGGGGTATGTCACAGCACAAAGTACAGGCAAGATACCATATTTCCTGGAACCAAAGTCTTGATGTTACAGGTGTAGATAAGAGGGGGCATGTCACAGCACAATGTACAGGCAAGATGCTGCATTTCCTGAAACCCAAGTCTTGATGTTACAGGTGACCAAGAAGCTATTTTATGGCAACAGGTGCAGTGAATGTGCTAGAAAATATTTGGTGCGTAACTAAATTTTCATAACACTATTCCAGAGTTGCCTACCTCTTCCAACGAAAAATAGTAAGGCTGGGCAAGAAATATAGTAAGGAAGCTGCTTTAAATAGTAAGGTGATTAAAAACAGTAAAAATACAGACACACCTTATTTTATTAATGGATAAGATGTCTGCTTTTTCATTAATGCTCTATTCTTCTGGCTATACAATAACTGAGTTCAATTGTAAATATCAAATTGCTCCTTGCAGTCAAACAATATTAATATTTACCTGTTAAGAGCTCTACTGTATGCACCATTAATTCTATTCAGCTCTGATGCACTATACTGTCTTTTGTAGCAATGAACATTATTTTCTTGAACACCATAACAGACTCAGCAGTTTTAGCTCCTAACTGTGATTAGCAACCCCAGCTGATTTTTCATTGTCATTTAATTGCTTTTAAAACACTGTTAAATGATAGATCTCATCTCAAGCTCCATAGAACAGTTTAAACTTTGAAAATATCTCTACTAGAAGTAAACTTATGACATTTTAAAGTTGCCAATTTTCTATCAATTTGCTCACCTTTTTCCTTATAATAATACTGTCACACGCGATAAATCCATGGCACCAGAAAAAAAGGAAATTTGACATAAATTGATGTAATTTTGTTATTTTTAATGATAAATTCATAAAACTTTCCAGCTTTATGTAAAACAACATGCTGGACTCGTATTTGCCATTATTGAAGATGTACGTTTACAACAGGGAAAGTTATTTCAAGAAAAATCTCACCAATATTTAAATTTTGTTTGTAATATTTTGTGTGCTAACACACACAGCAACATGTTAATATATGGTGTTAAATCAAAAATGTTTCTTTTCTCCACAGCAAAACCATTCAAATAGAAATTTTAATAAAGTTAATGCTGGTAACTATGTATCAAATCCAAGGCTTTATTAATCATGGATTATGCATAAAATTTCAAGTTTAATTATTGTCATGGTAATTGGAAAATCTCATATTTTACTTCCTACTTTAATATAAATGTCACCATTCGGTTGAAATAAATGAGTTGTAAATTGTTTTCATTGTTGATGAAACACATCTTAGTCTGTAAAGTAGTTCTTCACACATCATTTAAAAGAATTTTTTTTGGTATTGTTTAAACGATTTGAACGAGAAAACTAAATTCGATGTCAACTGCGATATCGCATGGTTATGAAGAACGGTCGTCTCGACAAATTCTCAAAAGACGATCGCTTTTAAAATAAAAGAATATATGATAAAACTCGATTTAGAACCATGTATTTGTTAGCCACAAGTTGTAGACACTATATTATGGACATTTACTAATCAATATGGCATTAAACTACCGGTTACAAACGTTTGTTTACTAATACCGTAATATATTCAAGATGGCGTCCATAGTACATGCTCAGCGAAGTACAAAAACTCGAAAGTCCTTACCTTTAAAGCAAAATCCGGCACACTAAATCTCTTTTGTGACAGACGTTTTATACATGAAATTAAAGATGAGAATATGTACAATCTAATGACGTGTGAAGAATGTTTGTAAACTTTGAGGATCGCGTACGATCGGCACTTGAATTTGCATCACTATGTCTTCAGCATGGCTTGTGATATTTTAATGCTTCAAATTCCGCACTAACCATCATTAAATTTTCTGATTGGCTGGAAATTTTCATGAATATTCATAGTCATTAACCCGGTCACATAATTTTCGAAATGAACCACCCGTTACACACAGGTCAAGGCAGTATTGATTTTGTGCGGGAAGCGTAAATTACCTGTAATTTACTTTTCAACCTGTGATAAAGTGTAAATCCAAATAAATAACACTAACAAGTAATACATATTTAGAAAGATAATTTTATTGGCTTTTATTTCATATATATTTTATATCAGTCTTTAATACAGAAAGTTACTAACATATGGAAAAAGTGCAGTGACCGTGTAAAACTGGGACAATTCTAAGGGATATATGCCCTGCACTGGGGTTGCTACTGTGATCCAAATTCAGTGTTATTTTTCCTTATAACAGAAAAATACCTCTCCCATGCAGCATTGCTTTGAGGAATTGTCAATATTTCCAGCATGACATATGGTAAATACTTGTACCTGAGATTTCCATTTGAGTCTTTCTTTTTAATTAACTTATTCCACTGTCCATCTATTCTGTCAGTTTCTAATTCTTGTAGTTCTGACAAGTCATCAACCTGGTATTCAACAAATTCAAGTTCAACTGAATCTGCTGTACACTCATGTGGCATTAGTGATAGATATCTTTCAATAAAGTACTGAACAGACTGAAATTTTGCTTGCTCTCTCTCCTTTATATCACAAACCTCAGCATGTTCTAACAATTCTTCTTCTAGAGGAAACTTGTTTTGATGTAAGTACAAAGAGTAGTGAAATAGCTTCTTACACAGCTGTAAAACCTTTTAAGTGTGCCCTCTGACAATCTACTTTTATTTCTTTTCATGTAATTCCTTACTTCCGAACCAAAAACCAGCTCAGAATCACCTTCTTGCTGTGTGCTATCACTAAACTGAACCTGAAGTACAGTCTTATCCTTCATGGAAGCTGGCTTCATCAATCTAATTAATAAATTTCTCACCAAATCATGCAAAATATTTTTTAATTGATGAATCAGTGTTTGGTCTTGCTGAAGCAGTAAGTTAACTTTGTCAAATACTGGAATTGTATGTTTTAAGAACATTTTCAGAAACAACTTGCTCACATGATCTGCCGCACTTATTTGGAGATTATGTTCCACTAAAGAGAGAGTCAGCATTTATAATAACATCTAAGTTGGAGAATTCTTTTTTGGACTCAACGAATGATGAGATTTTCTTTGACAAACTTTGCAAGGCAACTAATTCTTTGTGTTTCCTTGAAGAAACATGTTTTTTACAATCGTCCTTCCCTCTGTGTGCTACGCTGATATGCTGACTGCATACATTGCTAAAGGTTTCACCTTTTTCCGATCTCTGGATAACAGGGAAAAGTTGCATGTAATCTGGTCTGAACTTCTGTGCCCATTGTTTTGTGTAATCCTTTTTGGTGGCTCACCATCGGAGTCAGTTTAATGAGCACATTTTTTTCTTTGGCGCCAAATTTGGTTACACTAATATCGGCAATTAGAGCATCCTCTGCCTTTTCCGTCAAGTCGAGAATGAAATCTCAGATATAATTCACTGCCACTGAGTACTATATTCTGAGCAACTTTCGTTCAAATGATGGTAAAATATCGTGGCACAAGTACAAGGTCACAATCAGAACAACCTCAGTCTTTGAAGTTGTAACAAATGTGGTGCACTCTCCCAGAGGCAAATCACCACACACATAAAATTGATGTGTATTCCAACAATGTCCTCTGAGACTATTTCACAACATCACAGAAGAAGCCAAGTGATGTTCCGATAGTAATACCGGATCCGAATGAAAATAACTAATTCCAAAATGGAATTTACAATTTTTAATGAAATTCGTAAGGGAAAGAAGGAAAACCGTAATGGAGTAAGTTACCCCTGAAAATCACAAGGCTTATGCCAATATTGTAAGGGTAGGCAACTCTTCTATTCACTTTATTTCTCACCAGTTTTAAGCTTTTATTACTGGTTTTCTCATTTACTAGATTTTCAATTTCAAAGACTGCTGTTTTTCTCCGTAATGGAAGTGTTGCTGTAAATAACTTCATACTACATTATAACATGCTCTTTGTGCAAGGCAGTTTCTAAGGTTTTATTCCTCAGCAGAACTGTGTCAACAAAGAAACTGAAAGTCTCCAGGGTCAATCTGATTGTCTAGTCACCAGTGTCAATCTTATTATCTAGTCACCAGTGTCAATCTCATTACCTAGTCTCCCATGTCAATCTTATCACCCTGTCATCCAGGTCAATCTTATTACCTGGTCTCCAGTGTCAATCTTATTACCTGGTCTCCAGGGTCAATCTTATTACCTAGTCTCCAGTGTCGATCTATTAACCTAGTCTTCTGGGTCAATCTTATTACCTAGTCTCCAGTGTCAATCTTATTACCTAGTCTCCAGTGTCAATCTTATTACCTAGTCTTCTGGGTCAGTGTCAATCGTATTACCTAGTCTTCTGGGTCAATATTACCTAGTCTCCAGTGTCAATCTTATTACCTGGTCTCCAGGGTCAATCATATTACCTAGTCTCCAGTGTCAATCTTACTACCTAGTCTCCAACGTCAACTTTATTACCTAGTCTTCTGGGTCAATCTTATTACCTAGTCTCCAGTGTCAATCTTACTACCTAGTCTTCTGGGTCAATATTACCTAGTCTCCAATGTCAATTTTATTATCTGGTCTCCAGGGTCAATCTTATTGCCTAGTCTCCAGTGCCAATCTTATTACCTAGTCTTCAGGGTCACTCTGTAATTATTTATATTACCTAGTTGCCTGTGTCCAATTTTTGGTATTACTTAGTCTCCAATGTTAATCTGCAATATATGATATTACCTAGACACCAGTGTACTGGTATTACCTAGTCAACGGAGTCAATCTGTAATAGTTTATACTACCTGGTCATCTGTGTCAATCTGTCATAGTTTATACTACCTGGTCATCTGTGTCAATCTGTAATAGTTTATCCTACCTGGTCATCAGAGTCAATCTGTAATAGTTTTGACTATCTGGTCATTAGTGTCTATCTTATTTTCATTATCCAGTTTCCAGGGTCAACCATATTGGTATTATCTAGTATCCAGTGTCAATCTGTAATAGTTTATACTATCTGGTCATCAGAGTCAATCTGTAATAGTTTATGCTACCTGGTCATCAGAGTCAATCTGTAATAGTTTATACTAACTGGTCATCTGAGTCAATCTGTAATAGTTTATACTACCTGGTCATCAGAGTCAATCTGTAATAGTTCATACTACCTGGTCATCAGTATCAATCTTATTTATATTACCCAGTTTCCAGGGTTGACCTTATTGGTATTATCTAGTATCCTGTGTCAATCTGTAATTACTGACATTACATAGTCATATGTGTCAAACTTCTGGTATTACCTAGTCCCCACTGCCAGTGTAAATCTGTGCCAATTGTTTATTCTTTCTTCAGTAATAATCCACAATCTTATTTATTATTATCTTTCCAAATATGGCAACTCCTTGTCTGAATTTCTCTCCTCATTTTGACTTAGTTTTCTCTTCCTTTGTCTCTATCATGTCCCAATCTATCATTTTCTCTTCATCCATATCTCAATTTCTGACCAACCTCTATCACCATCTCCACCCCACTTCAACCCCCTCTCTCTCCTCTGACCCTCCCTCCTCCCCTCCAAACCCCTCTGTCTCTCTACCTTTTTCATCCACAGTATTGGTGTCTTCTTTGTCATCTGTCATCTCATTCTCAATGGATTTAAGAAACTTCTTGTCAAACTGTCCAAGGTTCATAAGCACCAACTCATCATATGGCTCATAGAGAAATAAAACTTCCACTTCTTTCTTCTTCAATGCTTCCAAGTAGGGGGAGTTCTCTGCAAGTTCTCGACTAGAATAGAGACAACAAAGATTCAATACATAAAATGGTAATATAAAGACATTAATTACTGTATTTGTCCTATGATTAACATTGGGTTGATGGGGCAGCCTTGAAAAGCTGTTGAAAAGTTGGGGATTTCATCAGACAAATAAAAGCTAACAAAAATTTGTACAAGTTGGAGATAGCATGGCTTTATCATAAGAGAATCATGTACTGTAAATGCTTACATGACAGTCTTTGTTTGAGAGAAAGGAAGATATTTCAAAACTTAACACTCTTATTGTTTTATCACATTTCCAACACACATTCAAACCTTGTAAGGAGCAAAGAAATAATCTCTGTTATCTTCAGAAATGATGTCATCCTAAGATAGACAAACCTTTGCAAAATAAGGCCTGTAGCAATCAATCATGACTACAATGTAGCAATCAATCATGACTACAATGTAGCAATCAATCATGACTACAATGCAACATTTTGTTAACTCTTAGACTGATCCACTTGTCCAACTCTGGGAACATCTGCTAGTGTTAGATATAACATTCTGATTAGTTCATTTGTCTAACTGTCAAATGGACTCTTAGCTTGTCCACTTGTCTACTTGTCTAACTCTAGCAACAACTTCTACTTCAGATATGACATTCTGATTAGTTCACTTCTATTTGGACAGTCAGTTAGGACTCGTAGAGTAGTTCACTTGTCTAACTTTAGCTAACAACTGCTATGGTCAAATTAGCTCACTTATCTAACTCTAGGGACAACTGGACTCTTAGATTAATTCATGTGTCTAACTCTAGCAACAACTGCTACTGTCTGATATGACAATCAGATTAGTCCACTTGTCTAACTCGGACAACAATTGTCAATTAGGACTCTAAGATTAGTCCAATTCTCTAACTTTAGCAACAACTGCTTGTCAATTCACTTATTTCTGTGGGTATCAATTTTCAAGGTTTTGGAAAATATAATGACATGTATACAAATAACCATATTTTTTCATTGTCCACTCCAAGTGGTTGTTCCTAAATCATAATTCCAGGTTAAAATATCTACACTTAAAATTATTTGTCCATTTGGGGGACCCGAAGTGGCTGAGTGGTCTAAAGTGCTCACCATTACGGATCACTGCCATCTCACCTCTGTCTGCATGGGTTCGAGTCTCGGGCTCGGCCAATGTGGGTATGTCAGAAAGCTTGCCGGTAGTTTCTCATGGGTAGGTGGTTCTTTCCAGGGTTTTCCCAGGTTCTTCCTCCACCATTTATACTGGCCGCCATGTATAACCTATCTTGTGCAGAAAAATGGCGTTAAACCCTATAACAACAACAATAACATTTGTCCATTTGAGAAAACTAGTTGTGAAATTAACGTGCCTGAAAACTGCTGTTACTTATCCTAAGAAACTTTCATAAAACAATTTTTTACGTACAATCTGAAGAAATATCAACACTGAACTGCTTTAAGTTGATATTATCTCTAACAGTAGTTCTCTTTTTTGGACTATAAACTCTTTTTTGGACTATAAACTCTTTTTTGGACTATAAACTCTTAAAAACTGAATAAATAAATAGACAGTGTAATCTTTATAAAAAACATATGATCCATCGGACAAGTAAGAGTCAAATTTTATTCTCTGAATTCAATTTTAAGTTACTGTATACACTAGCTTATAAAGTTGAGCACAATTGCAAACTGCACAGAGATATGCCATCACATAATGCACTGGCCAACTTGGTTTGTATAATTTTTTGGAGTAATCAGTAGAACAGACAACACAGACCCTGATCTGTTGGCACATGTGAGGGCAGATCAGGGTCATGTTGTTTGCAGTTGGAAATGACTTATAAGAGAATAAAGGAATATCCTTCCCTATGCTAACAAGGATTTATGTAAAAAATAAAATGAAAACATTTTTTTTCACACATGTAAACTACATTTTACAAAATTTGTGTTTGTAAAACTTGTATGGCTCCACTGCAAAGAAAATAATTAAAGTTCATTTATTCAAATTGACTTAGTGACATGAAAAATATGACCAGACTACTGAAACATGCATATAACATGTCTAATAAATTTCATGGGTCTATATCATGAGGATTCTGAATAATCCTGCTAACAAGGTTTTCAATAACTGACAATATCCATCACCCAAGAGCCTGTCATAAATGTGATAATGTCCAAGCATTAAACTTAGAATATTTTACCAAAGCCTGTTTTTTATCAGTATATCTGTCTTCCTAATTTGTTCTTATATAAGGTTCTACTTTTGAGATTTATATTGTTCATTTGTATTTAACAGTGTTGCTTCTTTTGCAACAAGTATTTCCATATTTCAAATTTATAATGGATTGATATTCAATTCATATAATTGGTTTGAATGGAAGTGATGTGTTATAAAATAACTCTTGCTTCCTTCTGTTACAAAGCAAACTCAAATAATCTATTTCAAGTTATCATATGATACAACCAAATACAGCACTCCCTGTGGGAGCCATAATGGTTTAGTGGTTAGTGCACTAGACTCACGACCAAAGAAGTGTGGGTTCGAATCCTACGATTCGACTAGCCTTAGTCATATACAGTGGTGTGTCCTTCAGCAAGGCACTTTATTCCAATTGCCTTGGCAATAAATAACCTACATGTGTTGCTGTGCCAAATAGCACCAAACCAAAACAAATATCTCTTCACTGACTATAGTGTACTTCATTATAATACATTTCCTGTAAAAAGCAGGATATGATCATGAATTTTATTTCAATATGTAATACATTTCCGGTTATAAGGTGTGTGTGTGTGTGTGTGTGTGTGTGTGTGTGTGTGTGTGTGTGTGTGTGTGTGTGTGTGTGTGTGTGTGTGTGTGTGTGTGTGTGTGTGATTTTAATGTAGCTTTAACAATTTTTCAGTCATATCGCTACGATGTCTGTAGTGTGGCAGTTTATAGTGATGTCTAGCACTGGGGTATCATGCCACAGACATGTAGCATGATGTCCCACCCAGTCACATTATCCTGACACCAGGCTGACCTGTCCTAACACTAACCTCTTAATGCTGAACGCCAAGCAAGGCAGTTGTTAGTACCATATTTGTAAGTCTTTGGTATGACTCCGCCATGGATCGAAGCCATGACCTCCCACATCCGAGGCGGAAGCTCTAACCACTAGGCCACCGGAGTGGTCCTGTTATATGGTTGGTCATTGATTCTACTTCAATACATAATACATTTCCTGTTACAAAGTGGGTATAATCATGGATTCTATTTCAATATGTAATGCTAATTCACATGTATGACATATTTCTTTATGAGATTTATTGGCATGCATCACAGGAGTACAAATACTTGATCTGGCTGAGCTAAGCCCACTACATGTATATTTTCTAAAAGGCACAAAACAGCAAATTCATTCATAATATTATATCTTCGATACCTTAAGGGCAAGCTCTCCACAAACTTTAGTCAAGAGTTGTGGTTCAGAAGTTAAGTTTTAAGGCAAAATCCATTTCCAGAAGATCCTTCAGAGATCCTGACCTTTGCACCCAAACAATGCTTCTTTTTTAAACAGCACGTAATGTATCCTGAATGATGATATGGTGAGGTCAAGAGTTGTGGTTCAGAAGTTAAGTTTTAAGGCAAAATCCATTTCCAGAAGATCCTTCAGAGATCCTGGCCTTTGCACCCAAACAATGCTTCTTTCTTACCCAGCATGTAATGTATCCAGAATGATGATATGGTGAGGTACTGTATGTATGTATATATATATATATATATATATATATATATATATATATATATATATAAGCAGAAACCATTGTTTTTTCAGTCAGTAACCTTTACCTTGGCCCTTCTGAAACCAAAATTAATAGACTTCTTCCTTACCCAAAGTAACAGAAAGAAGCAAAACCAACAAGTTTTGTAAAAGTTAACAAATAATTTAATTATCAGAGTTATAAATGAAAATGTGAGAGGAACTTAAAGTATCATGAAATGAATCCAAAATAATCCTAATAAAGTTTTATGAAAGTCCAAAACAAAGAAAAGTTCCATATAAATTTCAAAACTTGAAATGTACTGGTCCGCCAAGAATCATGATGTCGTCATGACAGCACTGTTCAGAACTCCTTTGAATAACAGTTTGAGAATAATATTATAGTCCAAATAATCAGCACTTTCTATTTCCACTGAAAGTTCAAACATGTTTTTTCCCTCAAATAATATCTAACTACAACAAAAAACATGTCTGCAGGCTAACAACAGGAACACAAGAAATGATGACTCCAAAACTGGGTAGAATCTGATGGCTCAGTTGCCCAACCAATGGGAAGTTACTGAATTCTTCTAGAATCAACTAAACTTCATCAGCCAAAGAAAAATTAAGTCACAGTAATCATTAAGACTATTATTAGTACTTGTCAATACATACGTAAGCATCTATTGATAGATCCTACGTAATGTTATGCTCTTAACACACTCAGGTCACATTAGCAAAATCTAACAAAAGATATTCTGTACAAGTTACAACCATAAATAAAAATTAAAAAATTAAATAAAATCATGTACCAGGAGTTACTAAAAATATAGATATATAGATATATATGTGCAAGCCATCAACAAAGGTCTCTGATACAGAATTAATGCTTTTGTGGGAAACCATTTTTTCACATCAGGCACAGAGACCCTGACCTTTGACCTTTTTAATGTCAAGCAGTGTTCACAGTTAAGACAACTGTCAATGATCACTAACAATATTTTGCTGGTTTATGAGGTCATAAAACTGAAGTCCACAAACTTCAAACAAGTTGCACAATTACTGACTAAAATATAAAATAAATTAGAGTAAGTATGTAGCAAATACATTAATAATCAGTATTATACTGACATTGCACATAGATGGACAGAATTCAACTCAATTTCTAATGGGAAAAGCTTAAAATAGTAAACATACACATCGCTATAAACTGTCTCACTGCAGACATCATAGCGATATGAATGAAATTCTTTTAAAGCTACGTTAAAAATCCAAATCACACACACACACACACATACAGAGTAAACATACAGTATAACAGTAGTCACCTAGTGATGGACAGAGGAGGTAACTGATGAGTGTCTTTCCTTGGGCTATATGGTATATACATGGGAAAGCATTTTTTTTTTTTCATTCCTAGAGGACTGTATATGTGCGGTAGCAGAGTTTTAATGTTAATTTGATTATGGATCATATTCAGTGGAGAAAGGTGTATTCAAGTATGAGGTACTGGACCTTGGCACTGAGAGATAGTAGATGTTTCTGGATCCTGCTCTCATCCTCTTGGCATAATCCTCAAGACCAACACTATCCCCCTTTGGACAATGTGAGGACTCAAACCTCAGCAGTTTAGCAATCTCTTCCTGAAAAATAAAATATTCACTGCAAAATTCATTCAGATAACATATTCAATGTGATACTTACATAAGCCTTAATAAGCAAAAACCTTTCATTTTGTCAAAGCAGGCAAAAATTCCTATTGCAAAGTGCCTATGTTTTGCTGTCCAGGCATTCCTTGTAAGGGGAGACTGGCTGTCCAGGCCTACCTTGTTAGGGTGACTGGCTGTCTAGGCATACCTTATAAGGTGTGACTGGCTGTCCAGGCCTACCATGTCAGGGGTGACTGGCTGTCCAGGCATGCCTTGTAAGTGGTGACTGGCTATCCAGGCATGACATGTAAGGGGTGACTGGCTGGAGCTTGCACTATGCATGTCTAATGTCTCATTACCATATAATTTCATAATTTAAATCAGTCTAAAATTTTCATACATACATTTTTATTCACTGCAACAATAATAGAAGACCCAAAGCACCTGCAAAGTGGAGAGTTTCTGACAAAGAGCCTACTCTTCTAAAGTATCACCACATAGCATTTACAATAAAATAGGAAACCACTCAAAATTCCACTAAAATCTTCGGTCTAAAAGCTCTAAATCTCAACTGCAAGTGTTATCCGTCTTTCTGAAGAACAACCCCATGTTCCATTGAAACTCTAGGAACAAGAAACTCAAGTTTTGCCTTGAAACTCCAAAATCAAATTCAGATGTGATACATAGGTCCACATCATTACAATTTAGCAGTCATCGAACTCAGATGTGATACATAGGTTCACATCATCACAATTTAGAAGTCAAGAAAAGTCGGGACATTCTGTGATTCTAGTTTTATTCAACTAAAGTTATCCACTGTCAAAGCTTCAGCACTTCTGAACTTTAGCTTGAATTTCTTATTCCAAAATTTTTTAAAACACTGGGCCTTGAGTACAAGGCAAGGTCATATTCTCCTAAAACATTTAACCTGACATGCAACCTTATTTGGACAAGGTCTTTGGCATACAACTAATGTAATGCTGAAACAAGTTTGTTTGTTTTTTGTCACAGTGACCTTGACCTTTTACCCAGCAAAAGATAGGCTTCTTCCTCACTTCAAGTGCAAGTCATCTACAAATTTTGGTTACTCTGAATTGTGGAGGGCTTCTGCTGTTGTTAAGAAACCATTTTCCAGCTTTCAAAGACAAAGCATGAACTGAAAAAATTACTATGCAAACTGTGTATAATCCGCTTCACGGATTATACAGTTTTCACAGCATTTTTACGGTTCATACTTTGTTGAATTTAAAAAAAATAAACAGTCAATCCCATGAACCATCCACACAGTCTGATAACTGTAGATGGTAGAAAAATCAAATTGTGCAAAAATTAAACTCGCAAGAAATGAATGGACAGATAGTGAGATGGACTGACATTATAATGTATTCCTAATGGCATGCAACCAAACTTATATATAAACTCTCTTAGCCCTGCCATCAAACGTTTTATGTGCAAGGTAGGATGGTGATGAAATTATGTTGGTATGTGTAAGGTAGGTAGGATGGTGATGCCATTATGTTAGTATGTGTAAGGTAGGTTGGATGGTGATGCCATTAAGTTGGTATGTGTAAGGTAGGTAGGATGGTGATGCCACTGTTTATGTTGGTTGGTATACACCAATAATCATGCCAATGATTCTATTTAGTTACCTTTTTGTTTTTGTAAACTGTACCGATGCTAATGCATGAAGCAAATGACGTTTACCATTTTTTATAAACACCTGGTGTTATAAAAGTTGATGAGGTATTGTGAGAGAGCAGTTTTTATAGATCTTTTGTAGATCTATGAACATTTATTCTAAAGCTCTTTTTTTTGAAGAGATGTATCTCCTAATTTAAATATTATGTCCAAAACAAAAGATTAACTCTGATATGTAAATTGCTCCTCCTCATCACTTGCTATCTTAAATTGAATGTTAGATTAAGTACAAGATGGCAGAACTCCTCTACAGTCCTGTAACAGGGCAGACTAAAACAATTTTCCAAACTGAAGAGTAGCTATCTGTAGTATATTTCTCGTACGATTGTTTCCTGTACTGATTGTGTAACCATATCCTTATGTACGAACAGTCCATAATCCTCAGAAAACATGTCCTGGTTTCCTGATCTGGTTGTGTCACTATGTCCTTATATTGGAACAGTCCATAAAACTTACCCTGGTTTCCTGATCTGGTTGTGTTACTATCCCCTCACGAAAAAACAGTCCATAATCTTCATAAAACTTTAAGTATTTCTCCTTATCCTTCCTGGCCTGGTCTAACAAAAATTTCAGGATCCTCTTTGTTAGCACTGAATTTAGTTTTCTGCAGAAAAAGAGATAAATATGCTAATTACATGGACAAGAATATACCAGAATTTCCAATGTGAAACTAAATAATGAAACTCCTAATTTGTTCCAGATGTTCTAGCCCAGAGAAAAATTTGCAGTAATGCTGTCCAGTGAATTATAAAATTAATGGCATCACTTCATACCTGTATATTATTAATACACATTGCCCCAACTTGTTTCATGATTTGGATCAACATCTGTGCATACTAGAAATGTGTCAATATGCCAGATGTGCCTGCCAATATGATCTGAACTGACTGTATGCATCAAAACTGCAAATGTGTCAATATGCCACATGCCCCTGCCAATATGATGCAACTAAAAGACAGTTTTACATTAAAATATTTTAGAGGCCAAAACTCTAAAACTTTTGTATGAAAATCTAGGTCTTATTAATATAAATACTAAATTTAGTTTCACTAAGTCCTTGAGTTCGTGGATACAAAATTCTAATACAATTAAAAGGGCAATTTCTTTATCAAACAGTGGACTCAATCAAATAGTAATACAATCTGATTTCAAGGATACAATATTCTAATACAATCTAAGGGCAAATTCTATATCTAACTGTGAACTCAATCAAATTTGACTGGGAAACAGTGAAAATCTAACTTGACATGATATTCTTAATGTAAGACTCCATACTATATTTGGTTTTATATTTATATCTGGCGACTCAACATTTTTGATGTAAAACGTCATACTATATTTCATTTAAAGTGCATGTAGTCCAGTGACTTATATTGTTAATGTAGATGTAATATTTGGTCTTGAATCCGTTAAGTCTAGTAAAAGTTACTGAGCAGAAAATGGAATCACAAATGAAGGGCAAAGTTCTAAATCAAACTGAGGACATAAAAGGTGAAAACTCATTAGAAATTTTGTGTAAATACATTAAGTCCTTAAAAAGGTACTGAGTGGAAACAATGTAATAGAAGGGCAAAATTCTGAGTTGAACAACTTTGCTGAATTCTGTTGAAAAAAATGGTGAGTATGTGCTTAGCTAAGGTTTTCTCAATGTAAATAATTTGGTTTGAATCTATTGTGCCCTTTAGAGCTTGTTGAGTGATGCATCAAAAGTATAAAGATCTCAACAATCAGTGAAGACTTGCTGATCCACCTCAAAACAAAGTGGTGCAGTCCTGCCAAAAGTGGAAACATATTTGTCAACATCAGGTATTTCCAGACAGTATGCATGTGACTTATACCAGTGGGATGAAAATCTAGCTGGCAACTGAATCATGGAAAAGAAGCCTTCTGCATTGCTAGCCTTGCAAATATTTTCCAATGCTTGCTTAGTTCTGCAACTTTTGATGACTGAGGCAATTTTCTAAATGATGGACTATCATCGTTATCATCTACATTTACTGAGGATTTGACCTTGTAGATAGGGATGATGATAGTGCAGGAGGATTTGACCTTGTAGATAGGGATGATGATAGCAGAGGAGGATTTGATCTTGTAGGTAGGGATGATGTTACATGGTGGAGGATTTGATCTTGTAGTTAGGGATGAAGTTACATGGTGGAGGATTTGACCTTGTAGATAGGGATGATGATGTGTGGAGGAGGATTTGTATGTTTGGCATAAGATACCACATCAGTCTGGCTTATTGGTTTCACTATGTGGTATGTTTAGCATAACATACCGTAACTGTCTGAATATGTGGCCGACTGGCCAGCCCTTCAGTCTAAGAGAAGAGATTTGTGACCATTATACTCACATATTGCACATTCATATGGCTGGACCGGTTGGTCAACAATACTAGCAGCATATGCTGGATGATAAACACCATGATGGTTGCATGGTATGGATGGCCAACTATCTGTGCAAGACAAATTGCAGCTTGTAATGGCTGTATGTAGGAATAAAATAATACGCCCTCATGTCTGTGCATGAGCAATTTTGTTTGGTATTTTGTTTGTTGTTTATGGCACAGTAACAGAAGTTGGTTATTTAGTGATGAGGCAAATGGAATAAAGTGCATTTTTCTAGGACACACCTTGGCAGCTGGCCAAGACTGGTCTGAGTGAAAGATTCAAACCCACACCTTCTCAGCTGCAAGTCTGGCACACTAACCATTCAGCCACTGAAGCTCCTCCTCATGCTCATTGTACGGGGTACTGAATATTCACACCTCAAAGGCTGAGATAGGTAGGACTCTGAAAAGTCATGCCCAAAAGGCAAGATAATAATTCACCAAGGATAGTCCTGCCTCTTGGGTGGAAGTAAAGTTTTATCACCAACAGGATCCAAAGAAATTTCTTTCTAATTCAAAGTCTTACTGATTAGAGATAGTATCCACATTTCCAACTCCTCACTGGAATCATCTCTTATCCTGCTCATTCCAACTCCTCACTGGAATCATCTCTTATCCTGCTCATTCCAACTGCATTAATATCTGACACTGTCTTCTGTATCTTTGGGGGGGGGGGGGTCGGGTAGAGGTGGGGTGGGTGGGTATTTGACATCCCCCCATGAGACTTGTAAGCAATTCTGACATGGGGTGTAGAAATAGATAGTATTCTCTTTTTGTAGCTCTTACGCTGATTCTTAAGGACACTGGTCACCACATATTCTCTGTCCATGCAACACAAACTTTACAGGTGTGTGATGAACAGCATTTCGTACAAAGCAGGTATGTTTTGTGAATGTCCTCCATAACTTTAAATCATTTGCATTTATTGCCATCTCTGTAATGAAGAGCACAAACAAGTGCATACAACACACACACACACACACACACACACACACACACACACACATACACACATACACAATATGAAATAACCACCAACCACATTATTAAAATGAGTTATAAGTAGAGCAAATGCCTAAAAACAATGCCTGTGAAATTCCACCAGTGAAAATATGTGCAGCTGTTTTAAGTCAATTATGAAAACAAATGGCATGATAATTTCAAAAATATCAAGAAATTCAGTGATATTTTACAAAATTGTTGTAAGCACCACATGAAACAACATTTTGATGTATCATACCTCTGAAAAAGAAATATGGATTAATACATTTTGGTTCTAAAAGTTACAGAATCTAACTTGATTGTCTGGAGTACATTCTGACAGCACCAAAAGTAAAAACTGGTTTAAACTGGGTATAAATGCATCCATAATAAATGTCAACAACTCCCTGAGTATAAAACATGCATCCCTAATAAACGTCAGCTTCCAGACTAAGAATATATCCATAAAATATGTTAACTGACACAAAAGTATTCACATATTTTCTAGGACTATCTCATCTACTATTGTGTAAACAAAATTTGGTACAGAATGATTATGTTCCACTTGCATGGAACACAATGGAAGCAAATTTTGTCTCTGTTCAGTAGTAGTTCAGCAAAAGTGTATGAATACAACATTACTAATGTGTAAGTTATCTCTAATAACCAATGACGTCTGTTGACAGTAGTTCAGTACAAGTGTACCAGTGTATGAATACAACATTACTAAGCTCTAAGTTATCTCAAAAAACCAATGATGTCTGTTGACAGTAGTTCAGTACAAGTGTACCAGTGTATGAATACAACATTACTAAGGTGTAAGTTATCTCTAATAACCAATGACATTTGTTGACAGTAGTTCAGTACAAGTGTACCAGTGTATGAATACATTACTAATGTGTAAGTTATCTCTAATAACCAATGACATTTGTTGAGAGAAGTTCAGTACAAGTGTACCAGTGTATGAATACAACATTACTAACGTGTAAGTTATCTCTAATAACCAATGACGTCTGTTGACAGTAGTTCAGTACAAGTGTACCAGTGTATGAATACAACATTACTAAGGTATAAGTTATCTCTAATAACCAATGACATCTGTTGACAGTAGTTCAGTACAAGAATACCAGTGTATGAATATAACATTACTAAGGTGTAAGTTATCTCTAATAACCAATGACATCTGTTGACAGTAGTTCAGTAAAAGTGTACCAGTGTATGAATACAACATTACTAAGGTGTAAGTTATCTCTAATAACCAATGACATCTGTTGACAGTAGTTCAGTAAAAGTGTACCAGTGTATGAATACAACATTACTAAGGTGTAAGTTATCTCTAATAACCAATGACATCTGTTGACAGTAGTTCAGTAAAAGTGTACCAGTGTATGAATACAACATTACTAAGGTGTAAGTTATCTCTAATAACCAATGACATCTGTTGACAGTAGTTCAGTACAAATGTACCAGTGTATGAATAAAACATTACTATGGTGTAAGTTATCTCTAATAACCAATGACGTCTGTTGACAGTAGTTCAGTACAAGTGTACCAGTGTATGAATACAACATTACTAAGGTATAAGTTATCTCTAATAACCAATGACATCTGTTGACAGTAGTTCAGTACAAGTATACCAGTGTATGAATACATTACTAATGTATAAGTTATCTCTAATAACCAATGACTTCTGTTGACAGTAGTTCAGTATAAGTGTACCAGTGTATGAATACGATAGTGCTCTGATAACAAAGGTCATCTGTTGCTTAAAAGAATATTTCACAAGAAAATCCCTGATGAAATAACGTATACAATATTTCACAAGAAAAGCCTTGATGAAATAGCGTATGCATTATTTTTTAAAAAAACTGATGAAATAAATTTTATACAATATTTCACAAGAAAAACCATGATGCAATAACGTATATAATATTTCACAAGAAAAACCCTGATGAAATAACATATACAATATTTACTGCCCTTCATCACTTACCAAAATGCAAACTCCAGATCAGTCATGCCCAGATCAATGTCCATTCTATTTTACTTTTTCTGCTTATATGATCAACAACACATATCTACTAGAATATTATGGGATGAAGATCAAGGTCTGCAGTGTTTGATCTCCTTATGATTCTCTGTGATCAGCGAAGACAGATCTGCTGGTATATTATGAGATGGCACATCAAGGTGAACACTGTTCTCCTTTTTAGTTTATGTTATCAACAAAGACACAGATCTGCTGGTATATTATGGGATAGCAGATCTAGGTTTATCTGTTCACAAGAGGATATAAATTTCAAAAGAGAAAGTATAATATTCATAGCTGCCAACCCGAGTATAAAAATACTGACTGCTTATGACAAAAATACCGAATTTCAGGAACAAATACTGATTTGGAAAATCTGAATGCATATAAAACAGAAATTATCCTAAACATATAATTGATTCTGCACCAAACAAAGCCCATAATCTTACTCAACATGAAGCTTTAAACACAGCAAGTTGTACAATAGAGAAAAATATAATTCCTTTCACAATACAATATAATCCTTCATTACCTAATATAGGCCTTATAATTAATAAATATTGGAGTCTCCTAAATTTATCAAATAAAAACAGCATAAAATCACTTACAACAATAAACCAATTCTTGCATATAGAAGACCCAAGAATTTGCAAGATTTTCTAATTATAACTAAACAGACAGAAAATAAAAAAGACAATTCTTGTCATCTAAATGTAATAGACACCAGTGCTCTCAATGTGCAAACATAAGAGAAAGTACTTCTTGCAGTAGCACTAATACAAAAGAGGTATTTTCTATACGTTATAACACTAACTGCATATCAACTGATGTGATTTATTTGACAACCCGTAAAAAATGTAATATGCAATATGTTGGACAAACAATTCAACATGTTTCTAAGAGAATGAGTAATCATCGCTTTCATATAAAAAATTATAGAGATCCTCAGTTTTCCTCTAACATTTCAACACATTTTAATACCAATAATCACTCTCTACTTGATTTTTCTTTCATGCCAATAGATATTGTACATGGAGACATGAATAGACTCATAAAAGAAACTTATTGGATTCATAAATTAGATACTTTGTATCCTAATGGCCTTAATACCATTGCACTATATAAAATTGTATAAAATATTTTTTTTTAAATTGATAAACTGTATACCCTTTATAACAATATAATTATATGTATGACTGTTTGTCTCTATTTTATTTCATTATTTTACAGATTCAGGTTTCATTAGAGACTTGTGTAAAACGTATTTTTAGCAAGAAAAACACACCCATATTCAGGTCCAAAATACAGGACAAATACGGGAAATACGGGACACTTGGCAGCTATGAATATTTCAAGATAAAATCTCCAATGAAAACCTGTCTCACCTGATGAGAGCACTGTCCTGTAGTAGTTCTCGGCTGAGATTTAAGGGAATGTCCTCACTGTCAACAACACCTGTAATGGCAGCAAGCAGAGGATACTGCACTGAGTGGATATTTTAATGAGGGAAAAATAAAAGCAATTTAAAGGTCAAAATATGTCCTATACATATTATAAACTCCTTTGGTCCCCACTGGCTAAAATATGACTAATTATAATTTTGAATGTACCTTTTTAGATAATATTGCTAAAACTTACAGCCACAAAAAAATGGCTATACAACATTTTGTTTTTCTGGAATATGACACCAAGAAAATAACTCACTACATAATATATACTGATACTAATCTAAACAAAATATTCACTATGGCAATAGCAGTGACAAACCACACACTTTCCTGCATCTTTTTAAGGGTCAGCAGAGAAAGGGACATTACCTTTCATGAATCGAAGCCACTTGGGCAGGATGGTGTTTGCTTTGGCCATGATCATAACCTTCTTGCTGTAGAGATTTACACTGACATCTGTCTCTCGGCTCATGTCAAACATAGCTAAAATCAAAAACAAAACAAAAACCTTAGATACTTCCATTATTCACCATGGTAAATCTCCATGATTATTATTACATCTTACCCCTGACCTAAATCCACAACCTTAACACAAGGGTTTTAACCCCAAATCTGTTGCATTATGTGTCCTAATGCTCTGAGTACATATGAAAAGCTTGGTCAAAAAATATTCAGCTAGAAGCATGATGAGCAATTTGTTCACATAAATATATCCCTGCCTCTCTGGGATCCCAACCCCTAACCCCAACATGGAGATGAGTCAACAGTAAAAACAAAATGCACAACTCTTCTAAAACTAGTGTGAGTATAACAGTTGGTTAACATGCATACTTTCTGATGATGAAAGTATCACAGCAATCCACTAAAAACTGGGAGTGTAGTTGTATTAACAAATGCTTTTATACACAGCATCCAGTTAAATGTGAAAAGTGGAAATAACTTACAAATATCATAGAACCACAAAGATTTGTTAAGATGAACATATGTAGATGGTGACCATAAAACAAGCACCATGCTTCACATTGATCCATTAAAAAGTAGACAAGTTGTGTTCTTAAGAATCTGCCTTACATTTGATGCACCTGCTGGGATACATTGCCAGCACCTTTAACAAACATTGCAAGAGCAAAGGGATCTGTCCATTTGCACATCTTCAGATGACAGCTATAACATATAGAAAGTTTCCTGACAGTCAACTGATACATTCACAATATTCTGTCATACACCAAACCCAGCTCCAAGTCAAAAGGGCAATAACTCTAACAAATTCAGAGGAAGCACAGTGATTTGCTTATGTGTATCTTCAAATTAATATGTACCAATTTTTACAGTAAGCAATAACAAAAACTGAGACGAGTTGAGATCACAAGATTCTATCATTCACTGCACAAAGCCACAATACAAAAAGGGTAATAACTCTAACAAAATCAAAGCAGCAAGGTAAGTTGTTTATATTCACTTTTTCAGATAATGGCCATAACATTTACAAAGTTTCATGGTCACCCAATGAAAACTCCAAGTATATTTGCATCCACAAGATATTTTCATCCACTGTATTCAGCTGCAATTAAAAAAGAGCAATAACTCCTGGAAAAATTGCAGGAGGGAATCTATATGCCAATATGTGCACCATAAAGTTTCATGGTAAGTCATCCAAAACCTCAGAACTAGTTGTCTTGATAGCAATGTATGATGAATAGACATGTGGAAAGAAAGATGGCTAGACAAATGAAGTACATCCATTTTTCTCCAGTAACAGGAAGGAATGTTTTCCAAAAACATTTTCTGTTTACAAATACATTTTAAAACAAATGTGTAACACTTGAATTTAATTTCAAAATCACTAAAGAATTCTGCTGTGGTTTATGAATACATGTGTTTGTTCACCCCAGTAAAAGACTACTTAATTATATATTCAATTAATAATTATACATCTGCAATTGAAAATCATATTTATATATTTTATTCTCAATCACTTCTTCCTCACTCACTCACTCTCTCTCTCTCTCTCTCTCTCTCTCTCATTTCTCCCTTTTTTCATTTGCAAAAGTCGTTCACCCATTTTTCTGTCCCTTAAGTCCTGTTGCTAAATGGCTGTGGCACTAACAGAGATGTATAAAATCATCTAGTGTAATGATTCTGGCATAAAGAATGCTTGAGAAATACACTTTAACTCAAAACAGTGCAGCATAAAATTTGGGTCACAGCAACCTACTTTTATCTAATGACTTTGCAGTACTTGTAAAAATGCATCCTTTCAACAAGTTTCATGATCCTAGGTATAACAGTGTGTATATAGAACATCTGTTGTCATTAAACATATCAGCATGAAATTACTAATACCATACAAAATTAGCCCTCTTAGCCCACACCTCAGGGGAGTAGGTACCATGAAACCCAACTCACGTTGTTGACTATCACCCAGGACTCATTGGTGTGCAGTAAGGTTGTACATTTGCATATGCTCTTATATGTGTGGATGCCAACACTGTAGTCAAACAGCACTCCTCCATTACACAGAGGTATGCTAAACAAATTCCAAATATTTTTCCCATATAAGATTTTTAAAAAATTCTGCTTAAATTAAAAGATTCCATTTCATTAATTGTCAGTGAATCCTTACTTGGCTTGTATTCTGGGATGTAGAAAAGTGCTCGGATGTTTAATGGGGCATCTGTCTTGTAGTGTAAATGATAACGTGGTTTATCAAACACATTGGCGACAAATCTGTAAAATTCCTCATGCATTTCATCTGTAATGTCCTTGGGATCCATTAACCACAATGGCTGTAATAATGATGTTGATAATTAAATAATAATAATAATAATAATAATAATAATACTAATGATTATAATAATAATAACAATAATAATAATAACAACAACAGTCAATCAAAGGAACTGACACTCTACTGGGCAAAAATAATTTCCACAAATTCAAGATAATATGATTTCATCCTTTTAACTGTCGAGTGTTGAAACCATCTCTAATACTATTCTGTGATACCAAGATTTTCAAATTAGCCACTGTGGTGCAGATACTGTACATTATCATGGCACTATTTTCATTTAGGACAAAGTAGACATCATTAGAAGTTTTTAGGTGAAAACCCCGTGTTATAATGATTATCCATTCAAGGGGAGTAGAGTCAACATAACTTTTAGGACAATGAACATAGCGTTAATATCAAATGTACAGCTGGTACTATATTCACTTATGACTTACTTGGTAAAAACCCTGTCACAATGATCATCCAATCCGAGGGATTTTTAAAACAGTCATCATGACAGTCATATTGGATATATGACTGGTACCATTTTTATTAACATCAACTAGACATCATAAAAAGTATTTTAGTGAAAACCCCATGTTGATGTGACCATTCATGTGGGAGTACAAGATTTTCAAGATGGCTGCCGTGGCAGCCATAATGGATATCAAATCAGTCCCATTTTCAAATAGGACCAAATAATCACAAAAAGTCTCCTAGTGAAAACTCCATGTTGATATGACCATCTATTCAGAAGAAGTAGAAATAACAAGATTTTCAAAATGGCTGCCATGGTGGCCATATGGGGCATCAGATTGGCACCATATTTATTTAAGACCAACTTGACATAAGAATTTTTTTAGCAAAAACATAATGTTGATATTACCCTCCATTCAAGATGAATAGTGACAAGATTTTTAATACTGGATGTCCAAGAAACACCATTTTCATTTAGAACTACTAAAACATGGGATGAATTCATGTGTGGTTCATTTTACAGATACTAAGGACAGCAGGAAGACAATTTTATGGGCATGATTCTCAAAAGAAGCTCCAGGCAAAGGTTCATGTGGGGTGTCAAAGACCATCTGGACACTGGTGAGCAAACATCAGCCTTTGCATACTGACAAATGGCAATAAAGCCCATAAACATTTTGTTTTGCTATTAACCTGGCTCTAGTTAAATTTCTTGTCATAAATGAGCAAAATCCATATGAATTAGTACCAGAATACAAACATTAAACATATGGCCATATTATATATCTATATACAAACATTAAACATATGGCCATATCATATATCTATATGAATTAGTACCAGAATACAAACATTAAACATATGGCCATATTATATATCTATATACAACACTCACTTTAACTAGTCTTCATATCTAACTTTCTCAAAGTGATGGTAAATTCAAGTTCACAAATTCCTCAACAATGTAAATCACTTATTTGTCCTTTTCCTGATCTGTCGTAAAGTTTAAAAAGACCTCTCTCAGTCACATAAATTAAGGCCCATTTCACTTAACTTCTGGCATGATTTTTTTAAAGTATAGACTAATCCATTATCCAAATGTCTTCACTGTTATAATGAATCTAGTTCAAACTGAAGAAACGTGTCAGATAGAGCTGCGGTACATAGAAAATAAGGAAAGTACACATAGGTCTACAATGAATAAAAACAGACTCTCTTCCTGTATAAATAGTTTCAAATTTACATGTGGAATTAATGAGATGATAATAAAAATGAGACACAACTTTTTATTGCTTTTACATTTTTTTAAATGACCAAAAAATGCATAATCCATATACAGGCAAGCACAAGATGTAATTAGGTGAAAGAAAGCATAATGATTACACCAAAGTATAATGGTTGGCAGGTATGTATACAGGCCTATCGCTTGGTACCTTTGCTATCATTGATCAAATTTGTGAACAAGTATGAGACACTACTGATTAATGTTAGATACTTAAATTATGTTACATGTACTTAGTGTTCTCAGTGTTCAATTAGTAAAATGAAATGAGTTAACTTAACTTCATGACTGTCACCACTAGCTCTTAAACAGCCAGGATTTGCATGTCTTTTTTTTTAATTCTATCCCCATTTCTTGACTTGATACAAAAGACTAATTAAAGCAATAATACAAAATAGGTAAACTTTAATTTTTAGGTTGGAGATCAAAAGCATTGTCATACTTAATTTGGTTCCCATGGAAACACTTGTGTGCATCACTGCCATGGTTGTTTTCTCTTTTCACTTTTTTGAATACAACTGGGTATATCCTACCTATCATGACTACATTGAAACCAAATTAAAAGATTGATCTAAAACATGAATTCACTTAACAAAACTTGTTTATTTCTTAAAGCTGCACCACACGTCGACATTACTAACATTTTCATTGAAATTTCTTCACATATTGTTAATTACAGTGCACTGAGAATTTTCATTATACAGATTCCAATTTCTAGCTACTGATTTTAAGTATAAAATTAGCAATATATCAAGGATTCATTGACCAATTTTGATCACAATTTTATTCACACTCAACAAAAGTGAGCCAATGGGGGGGGGGGGGCATTTTCCATGTTAAAATAAGTGGGATCCACATCTGTATCTGCCTTACGAGTCAGCAAGTCATCCTGGCATGCAAAAGCAATGAAGCAGTGTCTTATTATAATGAAAAACTAAAGAGTTGAGTGTAAGCCTATTCATTATATTTAATGGTGTGCATTTTTACTGCTGAATACATACAAATAATTTTAAACAGCCCAATTAGGAAAGCTTAAAAACTGAAAATGTACTAGACTTGTCTGTGCAATCAAGATGTATAATTTGGCAGCTAATGTAACATAATTTCATCAGTAAATCTAAATTTTAGTTAAACGGAACAATTAATGAGTTTTTATCTGTCACAAATGTCAACAGGTACATACTAACAAGGATACCATTTAGTCTGAGGCAAATAAAATAATTTATCCATTTATCTGGCTTCTTTACAAAGTTACTGTTGCTGATTATTTCAAGATACATGTATCATTATTACAACCCATTTATTCAAGCTTTACATCACAGAATTTTCAATACTTTCTATCTATGCATGCCTGTAACTGTGAAATAAACGGTTTTGTTAAAATATTTTAGATTTATTTAAATACTTGTTTGAAGATGTGTGCATTTTTGTAATTCTTCTTAATGATTTGGATAAGTTTTAAAAAATGATGATACAACTTCAGATCAAATGCATTTCATGTGGCATTTGATTGGTCAATTATTAGGGTCTTAGGATATAAATGCTTGGTTCAGCAGCAATGGTCATCATGGTACACTATATTCATTGTGTCTGGATCAAAATAATGCAGTACTTAAGTACATAAGTATATGTGAATAAATATTTGATTATACTACTTTTATCTTTATAAAGTGTTTCTCATTCATCTTTCTTTCAACTTCTTTTGAACTTGAAAATAGGCATTCATATTTAGGAGATGTTATAAAAACAGCTTTAAAATCTAAATATTTTCACTGCATTTTGTATCTGTTACCATTAATAACCAAGCTTCTTATATAAATTTCAAACAAATTCAATGTTAGACTAAAATACTTTTTTATATGTTAAATGTTTAAGACCGTGCAAGTACCTTCAAGAAAAATATAAGCACAGAATGTACAGCTGAAACTTTAAACACTTAAAATGTACCTATATTTGGTGGCACTTGTACAATCCAAGCCAAATAAATTAGAAGATCTTGCTTTTCTTGATCATAATTTGAAATAATTCAAAAGCATGACTGATTTGTGAAGAAAGCAGTTCTCTCAATATAAATGAATAGCAAAAATGTAATTTTTTTGTCATGATTTTTTACACAATCTAGGCTGGATCTGGTTGTCATGACAACCAACTGATCCATCCCCTGCATGCTGAAATGAAGTATACTTTAATATCCATCCAGTGTCCACATCAAATTTCCCACTATAAAGAAAACTATTACTGGGCAAAGAGAAACTCATAAGGGATGCCAAATTTACTGAATAAATAGATAAATCATATGCAAAACTGATGCAATGTAATGGGTTAATGGTCATATTTCAGTCACGTTTTATTTTGGAAATGGTGAAATAAAGTCAGATCAACCACTCTTTTGTCTCATACTGAAAAATCATTCTAAATGAAGAAAAGAAAATAAATATGTGAAATCCAGGATAAACATACACATAGAGGATGGACAGGCATCAAACAAACTATGGCAGGGAGATATAAAAATAACACATAGAGGATGGACAGGCATCAAACAAACTATGGCAGGGAGATATAAAAATAACAGATAGAGGATGGACAGGCATCAAACAAACTATGGCAGGGAGATATAAAATAACACATAGAGGATGGACAGGCATCAAACAAACTATGGCAGGGAGATATAAAAATAACACATAGAGGATGTACAGGCATCAAACAAACTATGGCAGGGAGATATAAAAATAACAGACAGAGGATGGACAGGCAAAGTCCTAACATAATATGCTCCACTCTTTGGTATGCATACAAAGTCATTTTTTTTACCTTCTCTATGAACCTTTCTTGCCATTAACTATGGAACAAAACTGGGATGATGAACATTAAATTTGGCTGTCATGCCATATTTAATTTGTTTAAATCATGCGATAATTTAATCAAAGATAATGGTATTTCTTTAGGATTTTAAACTTACAAGGATTAATTCCATCAACATCATATAAGTTTCTACCTGCAGCAACAGAAGCTTATGATGGTATCGAAACATTTCTACTTGACTTACCAGAATTATATTAGCTCTCTTCCCATTCAGGTAAATTGGAACACCAACAAAGTTACTGTACTTCTTAACAACCTCTAAAACAAGACAAAAAAAATACATTAGCCCTCTTCCCATTCAGGTAAAGTGGAACACCAACAAAGTTACTGTATTTCTTAACAACCTCTAAAATAAGACAAAATAATACAGTAGCCCTCTTCCCATTCAAATAAATTGGACCACCAGCAACAATGCTGTACTTCTTAACAGCCTCTAATATAAGACAAAAAGTACAATCTGATTACCTGGCATATTTCACAACTCTTTATTCAAAAACAATACAAAATATTCATTAACAATGCTGCCACGGCAAATGCCATTCTTTTTACATAATCCAACTCACCCTCAACAGGGCTCAGGGAAACCACTTGTCCTCAAAAAATGAAAAGGTTGCTTCCTTGCTTGGGATAATTCACGATCATTAATAACTTTCCATAATCAAAGCATCAATATCCTAAAGCTGTAAGGGGGTTACCTAAAATTCAAGAAGATTGCTCCACTCTAGCATCTAGTTTGGGCAATGTACTGTATGCTTTGACTAGAGATACCACCATGAAGAAAACTGGTCTCTCATGATGTATCTGTACTTTCACCAGTTGTCTTGTGGATAAAGCTACAAGTGTGATCAGAGAGAAATTAGAGGCAGACAACACTCTGAAATCTAGATGTGACCTCACTATTGAACATGTCTGTGCCTTACTGAAACTGTGTTTGGACAGAACATATTTTATCTATAATGTGAAGTTTTACTAACAGAAATAGAGAGTGGTAGTTTGGTCCCGAGTCTCACCAATAGTTGCAAATTTATAGATGGAGTTTCTTTTAGAAAAAGGTCCTGGAATCGGCCAAGAACCCACTATCTATGTGGTTCAGATATGTGGACGATACCCTGACTGAACTACATGAGTACCATGTTCAAGAGATTTCTGATCATCTCAATTTCCATTAACTCATATATTCAGTTCACTTCAGAACAAGAAGAAAATGGCAAACTACCATTCTTGGACACATGTATACATGTAAATGATGATGGATCAACTAAAGTCACTGTGTATAGAAAACCAACCCCCCAGTGACCAGTACCTCAACTTTTTTTCTAATCACCATCTGAAACACAAGAGGTCAGTAGTGAGATCTTTAATGCACAGAACTAACTCCCTAGTCAATGATGAGACCGATCAAATGGAAGAAGCAGAGTGTGTGAATCTACACTTAGGGTAAATGGCTATCCAGAGTGGATTTTCAAACTTCTAGAAAAGCATTTTTTTTTTTAAACCACCAAACAAAACCAGAAGTGGCCCAAATAGAACCAACATCACAATGCCATAATCTGTGGTATATCAGAAGTCATAGCTACAGTATTCAGACAACATGGGATTAACATATCTCACAAACCATACAACTCTTTAAGACAACTTACACATGCGAAGGACAAAGCAGAAAATTTGAAAATATGTGGTGTGGTTTATTTTATCAAATGTAATGCTTCTGAAAATAACTGCATCGGGGAACACATCAGTAGAGAGTCATCAGTCATACAAGAATGCTGTAACAATATGGAAGACCTCCTTGTTCCCAATCTGACCAAGGTCATCAAATCTGATGACAACATATGGAAAGGAAGTCAAAGGAAGCAATCAAAATATGACGGCAGAGGCCAACACTAAACAGGGACAAGGGGTTTGAATTACCACCCATTACCAGTCTCCTCGTGTAATGTGAAAATTATAAGTAATGTCATCAATGTTATTCGCTGATGAAAGCTGTGTGGTATTGCCCAAAATATCTACAGTAATTCTTAAGATATTTACGTCATGAGTATGGGAAATTACTAATTATCATGTCCTCACCATGCAGAAACTGGCTGGGACAAGTAAGACATCACTACTTACCTGGCCCTGCCCCTAAGTTCAACCTTGCTTAACATCTAGAATACATCAAATATCAATTACTTTTGCTTAATCATATCTTCCTACTTGCTGACATTCTAGAACATGTCGCAAAGGAAGCTGAATTAAATTTTTTTATACGTACCCACTTCAATCTCAATACTAAAATGGCTCAATATCATGAAATATTAAGTTTCACAAAGTCAATGATTTCTTAATGACATTCACATTTACACTCTTCAGTAATCAAGGCATCCTTCTGATACTGATTCATTTTCCCTTTCAACAAATTATCGCATCTTTATGAATTATAAGTTGGAGTTGGAAAATGTAATAACATTTGTGACTTTTGTCTGGTTAGACAGTGTTACCCTTGCTCCAGGTCACCAATATTTTCAATGCTATCCATCCTGATACATTATCACGTCATTTTCGAGATACGTCTTTATAAATACATTGTCATGCCAGATTATTGTCATTTTCTAGATATGGCTTTATAAATACATTGTCATGCCAGATTATTGTCATTTTCAAGATACGGCTTTACAAATACAATGTCATGCCAGATTATTGTCATTTTCTAGTCATGGCTTTATAAATGTCATTTTCTAGATATGGCTAATACATTGTCATGCCAGATTATTGTCATTTTCTATATACGGCTTTATAAATACATTGTTATGCCAGATTATTGCCATTTTCTAGATATGGCATTATAAATACACTGTCATGCCAGATTATTGTCATTTTCTAGATACCGCTTTATAAATACATTGTCATGCGAGATTATTGTCATTTTTTAGATACAGTTTTATAAATACATTATCAGGCCAGATTGTCGATTTCTGGATGCAGCTTTATAACTACACAGTCATGCAAAAATGAAGATAGCAGCAGATATTTCTATATGTAATTACTTTTCACAAGAAAAATGTGCTAATCCCAACCACTTTAACACAATGCATTCTACTGTAATCAGACTCGGCTGGTTGTGTGTGCGAAGTGCACGATGCACACAGGTGCCTTTTCATTTCCTGTTCGTTTTATTCGCAATTTATTCAGAAATTTTTTTTTTGGAAAGGCGCCAAACATTCATTGCACACACAAGAAAAACACCACGCGCAGGGCCTGACTGTAGTCTATTTATAAAGCACACAATAGATCAATAAGATTATTTTGACAAGACTGATGACTGGGCTTGACAACAGATTAATAAGACTGTCTCGACAATGCCAGTGACCTGGTTTGACCATAGCTTAATAAGACTGTCTTGACAATACTGATGATCTGGCTTGACAATACATCAATAAGACTGTCTTGACAATGCTGATGACCTGGTTTGACAATAGATTAATAAGATTGTCTTGACAATGCCAGTGAACTGGCTTGACAATAGATCAGTAAGACTGATGACCTGGCTGACAACAGATCGATAAAGATTTGTCTTGAAAATACCAGTGACCTGAGGCAAGAATAAAAGTCTGATGCCATGAAAAATCACAATTGTGACATTCTCAGTCCATTGACTCCTCACACATATGACTGATACATATTCGTAGTAGCTTAATGAAAATGAAACTTCTCCACATTAAAATGACACCTAGATCATGATGGGTTTCACTGTATACCTGAATACCATTAAGAAATCAGGAACCTGGTGTGTATCTGTAATTTCTCAACTTACAAACCTTGTCTCTTATTATATATTTATTTAAGGAGCCATATATTAAAAAGATTTTCAATACTCTGTCTTCACTAAAACCCATTTTAATATCAAGCTTGTGCTTGGTACCAGTGGGTTGTTGTTGTTTTTTTTTAAATACAAGCTTGATCAGTGTAGTGGAAAACTATAGCATGTTTAGCAAAACGAGGACAAGAATGGGAAACTACAGCAATTCTCTCCAGACTGGAATTTTTTCCCTGTGCCTTGCTTATGTTACATTGATTATGCATCATTCTTTTATGACTGCATGTATAAGGTCTGTCTGGAGACATCACAACTGTGTCATATCATAATGACCCCATCATTTCAAATGCAAAGTAAACATCTGTTTTACAAAATCAGACATCTTCTAGATCTATTTCTTGCTCTACTGTTCATTTCAAGGAAAGATGAAAGACCAAGATCTGGAATACATTACATAAATGGAAGGCTTTCAAAAAGACCAAAATCTGGAATACACTGCATAAGGGCTGTTCCATTTAAACATACATGGTACCCAGGGAAGGCAGCTTTTCAAAAATATATGCCAGGTTATTCTGATTTCACAGAGTTCGTATTAAAATGATAAGAAATTTCTAAACTGCATCTATGGGTGAGAACCCTGCCTTAAATGTGCCTTCCCTGAATCCCATGTATGTTTTAATGGAACAGCCCTAAATGGAAGGTTTTCAGAGACCAAGTTCTGGAATACATTATGTATACTGAAGGCTTTCAAAGACCAAGGTCTGGAATACATTATGTATAAGGAAGGCTTTCAAAGACCAAAATCTAGAATACCTTACATAAATGGAAGGCTTCACTTTTCATTCTTACCTTTAATGATCTCCTCCTTTGCAAAGTTATAGCAATCCCCTTTAAGGTGTACTACAATCTTAGTGCCCCTCTGTACCCCTTCTGCCTCAGTTATATCATAGGTCCCAGTTCTGGAAAGATGATGCAAGTATAATTTCATCATGTATTTACTGTCAACTCACTTATATTTATGCAGCACCAATTTTCATTGCATTCATGGTTGCTACAAACCATGAACTGAATGACTCAACACAGCGACTCATCACAACACAGGGTTCATACACCTGTGGTGTGACAAAATTCAAGGACTTTTCAAGGACTTTGTCCAATTTTTTCAAGGACCCCGATGCCCAGTGCACTTTAGATGTATTTATCAATGGCCATTTAAAGGATTAGTGAGAATGTTGTAATTTCCTGATAATATTTGTGCATAGGCTTGAGACTTTATAATAGAGAATTAAAAAAAAATAAAATCTTAGGAGAATAACAACACTTTAAGACAAACAAATGAATTCAGATCTTTATATGAAGAACAAAAAACAACAACATATTGATTATGTAGCAAACAAGGTAAACTAGGTTGAACAGTTCCTTAAATTCTTAACTCCAACTACACTACAAGTACAATTAGTGAAGCTCAGAGTCTGCTTGTATGATAGTCACAAATCATCATATGAAGAACAAAATACAATGGAAGGATAAAAAGTAGTCAAAGTAGAATAGTCACATTCCTTTCTTTAAATTCTACACTCAAATATATAATTTGCACACATGACCACACTACAACCATTGACTTATTAAGGACTAAGTTCTTTAACATGGTCAGCAATTTCCCTTTTGAGAGTTTCCATTTTCTGACTGCTTGTGCAGTTACTCTCAGAAAAATATCCAAATAAATCTTCAGTATTCTCAATGCCATGTACACGTGTTTATCCCTTATCAGGTGTGAATGTAGCTTCCTGAATATTTGGTAGCGATTGGAATTTATGGAGATTGCAAAAGCCCACCTTCTCTCTCCAACACACTTCACGAAAACACATCGGCTGACCTCGTATATAGCGATTTGCATAATTTATACATACCTAAAGTTGTCCACAGTGGACAAAATTGATTTCTGGAATAACTTTGACGCATGATATGATGCATTCATGCAGCATCTTAAAATTGTCTGCCACAAAAGTATGCCACTTGTCGCCGTGTCTAAATTTTTATATCTGCTGTTGCATGATTGCTCATCAAAATTTTACAGTTACATTTACATGCAGATGTAAGTACATTGTGTAGAAAGCAGCCTTTCTGTTAACAGGCATATGGCCATAATTTATGCCCAAAGTTTGGTCGCGATGCCGGAAAAATCAATAATAGACTTCCAGCAGACTTCAGAATTTTAGATGGTATGCCAAAAATCAGAAGCTTGGACTTACAATAAGAACAAATTGTGACCACTTTTTTGTATATTTTTCATTACCTTTTGTTTTGAGAGTTTGAACAGCTGACTCACCATGATTTAAAATACAAAGATGTACCGCTGCCACAGAAAATAAATCTACGAAGAAGAATGATCACTGGAAAAGATTTGCACACTTTTAATACACTCTCTATAATCAGGTCTGTGTGCAATTATAAATATCTGATTGGTCACGTGTTAAAAACCACCTAATAACAAACAGTTTTATTTTGATTACATGACGTAATGGTATGAAAAGAAACTTTCGTACATTCGTTTGTTGATTAATTTTATATTTTTCAAGGACCGAGGCTTATTTTCAAGTACTTTTCAAGGTAAAAACGACTGTCAAGTACTGTTTAAGGTAAAAATGACTGTCAAGTACTTTTCAAGGTAAACACGACTGTCAAGTACTTTTCAAGGTAAAAACGACTGTCAAGTACTTTTCAAGGATGAATCAAAATTCAAGTACTTTTCAAGGTACCTTGCGAACCCTGCACCATGAAATGAACGACTCAATGACTTGTCACATCATGAACTGAATGACTCAATACAACAAGGCCTGAATGACTCAATACACCATGAACTGAATGACTAAACACACTGTGAACTGAATGACTCAACACACCATGAACTAAATGACTCAACACACCATGAACCGAATGACTCAACACATTGAATGACTCAACACACCATGAACTGAATGGCTCAACACACCATGATCTGAACGACTCAACATGCCATGAATTGAATGACTTAGCACACTGACTCAACACACCATGAACTGAATGACTCAAAACGTTAACACTAGACACCATGACACTACACAGTGATTCTTCTGTAGAAACAATGTCTTCTCCATAACATGAAATTATGTGCCACCAAAAACATTCAGAAAACCATGAAAATAAATGAATTTATGATGGATGGATGGATGGATGGAAAACGCTGTTTGATGGTTTGTGTACTTTAGCAAATATTTTATGGCAGATCAGCATAATTTTGTACACAGATGAAGAACAGAATGCCTCATATTTTTGGTTAAAATCTATACAAGAGTTTTTCTTAAGTAATTTCAATGTTTCTTTTTTATTTACAGTGGCCATATTTTACAGCAAATTGGCAACAATTGTGTAAAATTAAAAGATGCCCTCTGTCAAACCTGGTCAAAATCTCATGAATGGATTTTGAGAAACAACCAGTTAAGTTTGTTTTTGTTTTTTTATTTTGAGTACAGGTGGCTATATTTATTGCCAAAATCAGCCTAATTTGTAACAAAATTGGCTTTCTGACAAATCTGGTCAAAATAAGCCAAGTGATCTCTCAAAAGAAATCATTTAACGGTTTTCCTACTTGTCAGCAATGGTAGCTGTATTGATGGGACACTGGCATCCTTGTATAAAATCAAAAGGTCTTCATGCCATAATTGTTTCTGCCTAACTTGGTCAAATTTGATATATGGTTTCTGAGTAGTTGTTAAAATGTTTTTCTATTTTATATAACTGCAGCCACATTTGATGGCAGACTGACATCATTTGTACAAAATGTACAATGCTTACCTGCCAGAATGCCTTTCACCAAGTTTGCAAGAAAGTGGTTTAGTGTATTTCTGGGGAGGCTGAAAGAAAGTAATTGTTGAGGGATTAATAATGAATGATGCACCACAAAGATATATGATGGATGATGACAAACTACTGATGACACACCACAGATGTATAATGGATGACACAGTGCACATATGTCATGGTTGACACACTACAAATGACACACCACAGATGTATGATGGAAGACACACAAAGATGTATGATGGATGACACACCACAGATGTATGATGGAAAACACACCAAAGATGTATGATGGATGACACACCATAGATGTATGATGGCTGACACACCACAAATGGACGATGGATGACACACCACAGATGTGTGATGGATGACAAACTACAGATGGCCATCAGGGGCATAATTTGTCTTACATTTGGCATGCAAAACAAATGTGTATCTCAGAGACACACTGGGTTACAAAGCTACAGGCTTGAGAAGAGATGTGAGTAAACAAAATGAAGAGAAAAGAAAAAAATAAAACAGTTCAACAATGAAGTAAAATGAACATGCACAGCCCCAGATAAACACCATTTTCTTGTAACTGAACTTGCTAAAAATGAATAAAGAAATACATAAATGTATTAAAAGTATGCAAAATAGATTAATCTTAAGCATTAAAACTTTGTATCATATTTTACAAAAAATGTTTCGTATGGTGGCACCCTGTCAATATAAATTATGCAATTGAAAGAGGTTACTTATAGTTTGCACACAAAATGACTGTACTTGAACACCAACCTCACAATATTTGCCATTTAAGGCATCATCAAAGGCATGGCAAATATCATGAGGTTGGTTATTTAAACTCAATCTGATATTGTGAGTTTGTGTTGTAGAAAATCTGAAAAATGCTTTAAACTGAAATTTCAATGAGCAATCTGATCTTCAATGGATTTATCAGAATTTAATTTTGTTAAGAAAGGAGCCATGTGAAAATGGTGATACAAAAAAATGAAAAAGGTCATTTTGTACATAAAACACCAAAGTCTGTATATCTGGGGTCATAACTGCTTCTAGATGTAACATTCTGAAATCTTACTCCACTACACTATCAAATTCAGCATGGGTCCCATCAATATTAAACTGCCAACTAAATTAGAAATCCAATGTTAAGTAAGGGAATTAATGTGTAGCAATGAAAGTGGATGGGTCATTACGAACATCCTCGTCACTGTCTGATGCAAGATAAATGACTTTATCCGATGGAAACTTGAGATTCTTAAACATGATAGGTGCTGAAAATACCACTTGATTATGTTTCAACATCAATAAAATATATGCACTTTTAATTCTTAACATTATTCCAGCAACCCTGTAATGAAAAAATTGAAGACATCTTTCAGTTTTAACAGCCTGAAACGACTGCTTCTATTGCTGTTATCCCATCATCTGGTCAATGTTCTGTTGTTAAAAATAACAATGGGCATGGCAGCAGTCCAAAACCACCATTATTTACATCCAAGACTTTTCCTTGCATGCAATGGAAAGTCCAAGAATGTTCCAACTGGTGGATGGGTATGACATTCAGGGCTGTAACTGTTCTAAATAATAACACAGAATGTTGACAATTAAATCTAATCAATATAAAATGTCCTACCCATTCTGGTTGAAATCCAGCCATAAAATGAAAGTGATTGGTCTGACAATCTGACATTATAACTGCTAAATGATGATGGAAAAAAATGAAAATTAAATGAGGTCTCATCAATATCAAACTGCCAAAAGAGTCTGAATGAGACCTAATCGAGTATTTACATAACGCATACACTAATAACCTAATAGAGTGTTTACAGAACACATACACTAATAACCTAATAGAGTGTTTGCAGAACACATACACTAATACTTAGAGTGTTGACAGAACACATAACCTTATAATTAGTGTTTACAAAACAAATCTTAAACATAAACACCCACATTTGTCTCTCTTTCCTTCTGTGTTTCCTGACTGCCAAACAAGAGGCAGCAAGTTCAAAACTTGCAGTGGCATCCCAAATTTAAATAAAAACATTTTGTATTTTAATGTTCTAGTTTTCCCAATTTTTTTTATTTTTTAAAACTCTGTTTTATTCATGTCCCAGGATGGGTAATTAACCTAGTAATCTAATAATTATAGTGCTTACAGAACAAAAAACCTAATAATTAGAGTATTTACAGAGCATGTAACCTAATAATTAGATTGTTCATTGAAAACATAACCTAATATTATTGTTTACAGAACACATAACCTAATAATCAGAGTGTCTATAGAACACATAAAACATATCCATAATGTATGACGACACTACAAGTTTTCCAGAGAATGTTTCCTTATGGAAATTTGTTTTTACTGCATAAATAGGTACAAAAGAGGATTGATTTGGTTTGGTGCTCTATGGCACAGGAAGAGAAGTATCCAGTTTAGAAGAAACACCCAATTAATTAGTATGCCACTAGAGCAATTGGGCATTATTCCATCTGGTATGGTAGTCATTGGATCCATCTAATTTCACCCCATTTTTCTGTACTTATTTGGTCATTGCTTCTCCAAAATATGTATATAACAAATTCTGAATTCAAATTATATTTTTTTCTGTTTTAGTCATTTTATTCCTTCCGATAAATTCAAGGATTTCTGTGAAAATTCAAGGAGCTTTTCATGAAATTTAAGGACTTTTCAAGAAGTATTCAAGGCAGCCTCACATATTCAAGGATTTTTCAAGGTTGTACAAACCCTGCAGTTTGGTAAATGATGACACACTAATTCTTAGAAATAATGGCCACATATTTTGGGAATTATTTTAAATTTATGCCAAACAAAAAACAACTTCAAACACCCCTAGCCTCACCTCCAGAGGTTGTATCAAAATTCTAAAATTGTTGTTCAGGAAGTGGTTCTGACAAAAGAAGCCATAGATCCTCAAAAGGACAATGTAGAATGCTGACAACTGCACTCACCCAAGACCTTATCAAAATGTATACCAAAAAAAACTGGCTGAAATGCAAAACTAAATAAGAATTCTTGTGAAGAAATGAAAGAGGATGAATCAAAAGATGGACAGATGGACAAATGGAAAGGCACAATTTATTATCACCCCCATTCTATTAAAAATGGGGAACACAAAAACCAACAAGTTCCAAAAAGCAGGGTAAAATATACTCCATTAAACTTAATCTGAACTCTGAATACATATTCATTTGCATAAAAATATGTTTGGCATATCATGTCTGGCATGACTCAGAGATCCAAAAATTTTATCTTTGTTTTCTTTTGAGTAATTATTTATTTTTATGTCAGCTCCGAGGAGTCATATGGTGAAACTAGTGTAAACCACTAATCAAACTACTTATGTCAAAAGAATTACCATATATACTCACTTATAAGTCTGGTCCAACTGCAAATTGCACAGGCCCTGATCTGCCATCGCATAATGTGCCAGCAGATCTAGGTATATCAAGTTTGTTAGAAGTAATTTGTAGAACAAATGCTTTATGCAATAGCAGACCTGGGCCTATACTGTCCAGTCAGACTCAAATTCTAAGCTTTTATATATGATAGCTGCTACATCTGTTTACTCAACAGTTGGATTTATCCTGTGTGGTTTAAATGCAATGATTATGTTAGGTGAATAAGGGTAGACTATTTTTTTCCCCATACTTACCCGTCCGAGGTCCATTTGTAGGCTGTAGAATCTGGCTTGTATGACTTTGAAAAGACAGTGACTTTATCTGCAACCATAAAGGAGGAGTAGAATCCAACACCAAACTGTCCTATAATGTTGCTGTTTATGTCTGTTGATGGTTTACCCTTCAGCGACTCCAGAAAAGCCTGAAATCAGAAAGGCCTGTCATCCCATCAGTTGACATTTTAATACAAGATTATTTGTCATGAACTAGAATTCATTTTGACAAAATTTCCAGCAATTGATGTTCTCTGCATGTCATTGGAAGTAGAGGAGTAAAGTATAGTAGAGAAATAGACTAGAAGTTACAGTGATCTAACAATTCAGTCAAGGTTCATTTCTAAAGCAAGATTACTGACAACATAACACATTAAAGCTAAAAACCTATGAGGTCTCCTCAATATAAAGCTGCATACAAAATGTGGGTCCATATATTCAGCAGCCATAACTCCACACTAAAAGATGAGATACAAGAAGCTCATAATAAAAAAAATGTTCAAGTTATACAATTAAATAGCTGCATATAAAATTTTATTAAAACTGAATAATAATTAAGAGAATTATTGTGTAAGAACATAAAGTTCAACAATCAGCAGTCACAACTCTGCCAAGTGATGATGCAGATCAAATGCTCAAAACTCAAAACAAGCCAAAGTATGATCATATAAGTTGTTTACCAAGGGAGTTTGAGCCATAATTCCACCAAAAGATACTGCTGCATGCTGGAAATGTAACACTAACAATGAAACTCAGCTGAGGTCTTAGCAATATCAAGTCTCAAATCAAATTAACTCCAATTAAAAGTGGTAGACAGGAGCTGTTGCGCTGAAATAACAGTATGTAATTCTAACAACCAGTGACCATAACTCCACTAATGCAGAATGCTTATAATCCACCTGCCTGGGTCCTATCAATATCAAGCTGTATAATTTGCTTACGATCATAAATAATATAGTTGTGTGGAAATTAAGGTGGGTGGGACTGTCAATCAGGGGCTATAACTCAAATGGCTGAAAACAAAATTCATATGATGTTTCTTTGTTATCAAGCTCCCTATAAATTTGGGCTGAAATACAAAAATAGCTGTGGGAGTTATTGTGCAAAATAAAAGCAGTTTGGTTTAATAATCGTAGGATGTAACTCTACTACATAATGATGCAAAAAGTAACCAATCTAAGTCTGTTTGATCAATATCAAGATACATGTTAAATTCAATAATTAAGGAAACTCCTTCTATGTGGAAGTAAAAGTGGGCAGTTGTGACAAAATTAGAGTATATACTGCTAAACGATGAAGCAGCACACTGACAATCAAACCCTTGCAAGGCTTCATGAAAATCAAGCTGCAACAAAAATCTAGTTCAAAATACAAAAATAATTACGAGAGCTATTGTCTGGAAATGAAAGGTGGTGTGTCTGAATATCAGAACAATCTACAATTCCACCAAAAAATGATGTAGAAAACAGACAAATAAACTCAGCCAAAGCCTCGTCAACATCACGCAACATACAAAAGCTGATTGAAATTTAAAAATAATCAAGGGATTTATTATGCAGAAAAGAAGGTGGGTGTCTTAAAATGAGGGACCATAACTGTGCTAAATAGTGATTCAAAAGACTGACAATCAACATCAGCTATGTTCTCATCAATATCAAGCTGCATACCAAACACAGTTGAAACCCAAAGATAATTATGGGAGTTGCTATGTGGAAATTTAAAGGTGGTCAGCTTTGAAAATCAGGGGCTATAACTCTGCTAAACAATGACACAATGCTGTTACTCAAAACTCAGCCATGGTCTTGTCAATATCAAGCCAAAAACCAAATTTGGTTGAAATCCAATAATAACTAAGGGAGTTACTGTACAGAATTGAACATGGGACAAATGGGCAGACAGACAGAAATATGAGTGGACAGAATTTAATATTCTCTGTTTACCATATAATATGGGGGTAATTAAGGAAACTAGCATAAATATTACCTTTTCACCTTAAAAATTTTTGCCTCTTGACCTCAAATTAATTTATTGTTGTTGAATATAACTACATGTACCTTCCAACACTGTTCAAGTTTCAGCCAATTTAATCTGTGAAATGATCGCCATCAACATTAGTAATAAACCAGCAGAAATAGATGTGAGGCATGCATAAAACACACCACTATCTGAAAGTAGGTTGTTCTAGGTCTAATCATCAATGTGAGACTCAACTGCTTTGATCAATAGCACTGGACATAGTTGAGTGTACATTTACATAATTACCACAGGAATGACAGTACAAGACACTCAATTACATATTGCAGTGAAAGACAGCAGGGGTTGAGATAGGAATAGTTATATCCACTAATGTTTTGGCTGTACTGAATATGTACACACCTTGCTGATACTACAGACACAATTTGTCAAAAGAAATAAAAGTGAAAATATGATCGATTTTTTATTTGTCAAGCAAACTTTATTTGTTCGAAGATAAATATCTGAAAATTCTGTACTTGTCCCATTAAAAATTTTCAGCACTTCTTGAATACATACCACTCACAATCTTTCTATCGAAGGTAAATCATGGCAAGACCTATCTCATGGAATGAAATACATAAGACTGGAATAATGATGCAAGACTTACCATACAAAATGTATGTATGTATGTATGTATGTAAATAATTTTTAGGGCACTTCAGCATAAAGTGCTATGTAATGCCAACAAAAGTTCAAAATGTGAAATTGAATTGCACAAAAAAATGTACAATTATGTTCAACAAAATAAAATATAAAACATCTTTAATTGGAAAATGTAAAGATGTTACAATCCTGTATAAAGTATACAAAATAACAGATCAAGTAACACATCTAGAATCCTAACAACATGATTCAACTTCTAAACCACACTGCTTTAAAAACTCCAAGATTGTCTCTGTATTTGTACAGTTTCTCCAAGCAGTTATTGTCACTAGTGGTACAGCCTCGTACAGTTTTTCCAAGCAGTTCACATCAAAATACTTTTGTCTGACAGGGTTGAAATCAATACACTCAACAAGTATGTGCTCCACTGTCAGTGGACACTGGCAGGGCACACTCTGGTCAAGGGTCACCCTTCAGGAGGTATGCATGAGTAAGGTATGTGTTTCCGATTCGTGTTCAGCACAATACCATGAGAAAGATAATGCTGAATCAAACATGCAGTGGCAACCACACTTTAGGAAATTATTAATGAACCTGTGTCTTTTCTATCCTGACTTTCTGACATCCTCATAAACATTCTACTTCATTTTAGGCTCCATTACCAATACAGTGGAAGCCAGCTATAACTCATTTGCTGGAGACCATAACTGTTTGTATTATTTACCAATTTTTCAATATATTGGGAACAATCAAGATTTTAGCGAGTGCATGACAAGTGCTGGGTGATGGGATGGTAGCGGTATAAAGAAAACAACCAGTCAAATGAATAGTACTGATTGTAATAGATACCAATTTATATGGCAATGAGGATTATGTCAGCCACAAGCACAGTGAAAATTCTTGATGTATATGAACATTAATTATCGTCTTAAAGCTACAGATTTCTGAAAATGAACTGAATTATTGGGAGGAGGGCAGCCTGTTGTATGTTTTTCCATAGTGTCATGGAATAAGGGATATCTACAACAAAACAAATCTGGGAGCCATGATACAACTATGAAACATCCAAATTTTTGTTATAACGATGTGGGTTCACCAGTATTAATTGAGAAAAGATAATGCTTGAACTCGATCCTTTCTATTGTTATATTGTTATAATATTGTGTCTAAATAAATTACATTCAACAACTTCAAGAAATGATTTTTTTTCTCACCCTGGATCCTGACCGAGCAATTGTGCCAAGATTATCTATCATTTCTTCCTTCAACATGCCAACTCCAGTGTCCTGCAAAATAACAAAACTGAATCACTATTTATTATATTGTTAAATATTTGGCAATGGAGACTATGGCTGCCAAAAAGACTCAGTAACAAATACTAACAATTTTACAATAAATTTTGCAGGTCACTATTTAAAAAAAACCCAAACTTTTCTTTTCAAAATGCAGACATTATTTTTATCACAATACAACTAAAGAGACTGCATTGACACTATCTGACAACATCCATACATACTTTAATAAGCAAACATCCTTAAATCAAATAAATAGATCCCTTACAAAATTTAACTGTTTCAGTCCAAGATGACCTGTGGAAAGGAAGCGACTTCTATAACCCGTCATCATGACTGTCTTGGTCCCTATCAACACTGAGTTCAATATGTTCTTACCATTATGCATGCATGGTGTCTCATTACAACTCAACATTGTAAGTTCAATATGTTCTTACCATTATGCATGCCTGGTGTCTCATTACAACTCAACATTGTGAGTTCAATATGTTCTTACCATTATGCATGCCTGGTGTCTCATTACAACTCAACATTGTGAGTTCAATACGTTCTTACATTTATGCAGCATGCCTTGTGTCTTGTTACAACTCAACATTGTGAGTGCAATATGTTCTTACCTTTATGCATGCCTGGTGTCTCATTACAACTCAACATTGCAGGTTAAATATGTTCTTACCTTTATGCATGCCTGGTGTATCATTACAACTCAACAGTGTGTAAAACAAATGTTGAGGTCTTTTCCAAGTATTTCCTCAATGAAATTGATTTTTTTTCAAGGAACACATGTAACCCTTACTGAACAAAACCAAAATCATTTGGTTTAGAAAATGTGTTAAAATCAAAAGCTGTTTCTATTTTGAGACTCTCCCATAACATCTGAATTAGACCTAGTACCAAAACACAAGATTTACCAATAGAAAGAAGTATAACTATTTCAATTCATGTGAATTTACATGGAACTGCAAGTGGTGGTATCATGAAAGTCTTTCAGGCAAGGTTTGATTTTAAATCTGGATGTAAATATCTTAAAATATATATCATGATGAAAAAGTGGATGCATTTGTTTTTTAAATCCACTTATTTTTAGCTAGTGCCCCAATATCTAATTTCATCTTTGCATATTTTCATGTCATATGATTAAAATGCTGGTGAAATACAATTACATATTTTTTTTTAAAAAAACCAGTAATACTCATACATGGCTTCACTACAGTTGTTGTATTTTATTGAATGGCAACCTTGAAAATTAGTTACAGTTGGAAATCGGCAACTGTTTCCAAACAGGCCTTTTTATATCCCCCTGTATTTGAAATATTGATTATTTTTATTACTGATCAACCTGGCTACATCTATGGAGTCATAATTTACTCCAGAAAAGGCTGCAGAAATTGAACTTTTCACTTGTTTTTAATGGCCTCATTTAGGTGTAATGACATTATTCTAGTTTGTTGACTTGTCTCTGCTTGGTAATTATGCTGTAAAGATTTGTATCTTTTATAAACAGAACTGAACTTTAATTTAATGTGAAACTAATGGTGACATATGACCATCATGTACCTTTATTCCTTTCACACCTGTGAGTAACAAACAAAATTATTATAATACAACTTAAACTTATATTATGTTGTATGAAAAAACACACATTTTAACCGTACTGACAAATCTCACAATCAACAAAACAATGAAGGGCATCGCCTTAGCATGTGCTATTAATTACCAATTGCAAATTCAAAGAACAAAAGGGAATTAAGATTCCAGAACCATGATAGGGAGTAACACTTATTCTGTGCAAAATATATTTTAAAAAATATAACAAGTACTGCCCAAACGAGGACTAAAATAAACTTCATGATTACCATACAGGAGGAATTCCTTCCACTAACAAAAGTTATGGGGAATGGAGAAAAGCTGAGAAGAATCTGCTGCATGAACATTTAATCCCCTTAACTATCAAGAGAGCTAAATTCACCATTTAATAATGCAAGGACTGAATGAGGAATGCCTCAATTAAAATGAAAATTAGAATAATTTACAGAAATACATATTTAAATATGAACAAGTCTTAGAATTTAAAGCATCCAAGGAAATGAGGAATCCTGCATGAGCTGATGCCGTGGTGATCAGACAGGGTCCGGGTTCTCTGTGTTCTAGAATTCTAGAAAATCCCATGTAATGAGAGGTTGTACTTATGTGCCTAAGTGAAGAAACTTAGCATTCTAGAAGGACAGCAAGCCAATAGTGACAGGTGCTTGTATTATTGCTATTAAAGAAGCCATCAGAGCTACCAAACATTTTAAATACCATGAACTACCATCACCCTGAGGCTTAATCCAGAATTGGAAATTGTTCCTGGTCAGCCACCAATATTCATGAAACCTAATAACACATTCTATCAGTGTCTCAAAAACAAATGTAGAAGGAAATGAGGAAAGTGAAAGAAAGATAAAATGGAAACATACACTTAGATGAAATGAAACAAGGATTACCTGAATGGTAAATGTCTTTTTGCTGTCATCAGTGGCAATATGGATTTCAAGGGGGACATGTTCATCTACAATATCCTCCTGTGACATTTGTATGTAGCGCAACTTCTCCAATGCATCACTAGCATTTGATATCAGCTCACGGATAAAAACCTGAAATTAACAGCTGAAGGTAACAAACATTCCATCACACATGACCAAGCCTCTATTGCCAGTAGCAAAGACAACACTTGTCTATTTATTATGTTATAAATAAGAACTTGCAGACACTAATAAATCAAAATGTTCAGCCTGTTCTGTGATAACACATAAATGCTGCACAGTTGAATGGTATTTCATAATTGTAATTGCCACTGAATGTGTGTGTGTGTGTGGAATTAGCAAGCAATACATTCATCAGAATAGATTCAAGTTCTCATTTAATATATTATCTTGAATTTCTAGTACTGCCCTAAAAAAACACTAGATCTCTGTTTATAAAACAAATATGCCACCAATAAACACAGGCAGACAAAAACACTAGACCTCTGTTTATAAAACAAATATGCCTCCACTAAACACAGGCAGACAAAAACACTAGACCTCTATTTATAAAACAAATATGCCTTTACTAAACACAAGCAGACTAAATATTCTAAATCCAAAATCTTTAACAGGAAATGCATGAAAATCTCATCATATCAGCTAAATAACAACACCTACATGCATATTAAATTTCATGTCATCTACATATCCACACCAACATGCATGCTAAATTTCATGTCATCTACATATCCACACCAACACACACATGCTACATTTCATGTCATCTACATATCCACACTAACACACATGCTAAATTTCATATCCATACCAGCACACACATACTAAATTCATGTCATCTACATATCCACACCAATACACACATGCTAAATTTCAGGTCATCTATATATCCACACCAACACACATGCTAAATTTCATATCATCTACATATCCATACCAACACACATGCTAAATTTCATGTCATCTATATATCCACACCAACACACATGCTAAACTTCAGGTCATCTACATATCCACACCAACATGCAAGCTAATTTCTGGTTATCTTTGTTTCCACACCAACATGCAAGCTAATTTCCAGTTATCTTTGTTTCCACACCAACATGCATGCTAAATTTCAATGTCTAACTGAAGAGGTTTGTGCATAACCATGCTAAGAAAACATTTTTCCCTTTTTTCTCTTGTGGCCTAAACATCTAATCAGGCTATCTAGATTAAAGAATCTAGAGAAAACTGAAAAACTGTTTTAGTACCCCACAAATCCGACACAAATCAGATCTGGGGAACTAAAGTAGCTCAGTTGGTAGAGCATTAGACTTGTTATTAAAAAGTCCTGGTTCGATACCCACTAAGGTCAGCCAGGAACGGATGCCTTGGCATGTGCTTGGGAAATGTATTTAGCTCCCACTTTCTTCACATGATATGACCAAGAATGTGCTAAAACTGCAGTTAAAACAAAATAAAATAAATGTATCTAATCATCTACATACCAATATAAATATAATAGACAATATTTAGCAATCTTACTACCAAATTTCTCAGGTTTGTTATAATGAGGTGCTAATGTATTTAAATCCAATCATGAGGTGCTAATGTATTTAAATCCTATAATAAGGTACTAATGTATTTAAATCCTATAATGAGGTACTAGTGTATTTAAATCCTATAATAAGGTCCAAATGTATTTAAATCTCATAATGAGGTATTAATGTATTTAAATCCTATAATGAGGTACTAATGTATTTAAATCCTAAAATGAGGTACTAATGTATTTAAATCCTATAAGGTACTAATGTATTTAAATCCTATAATGAGGTACTAAGGTATTTAAATCCTACAATAAGGTACTAATATATTTAAAGCTCATAATGCGGTATTAATGTATTTAAATCCTATAACGAGGTACTAATGTATTTAAATCCTATAATGAGGTACTAAGGTATTTAAATCTCATAATGAGGTACTAATGTATTTAAATCTCATAATGAGGTACTGATGTATTTAAATCTCATAATGAGGTATTAATGTATTTAAATCCTATAATGAGGTACTAATGTATTTAAATCCTATAATGAAGTACTAATGTATTAAATCTCACAATGAGGTACTAATGTATTTAAATCCTATAATGAGGTACTAATGTATTTAAATCTCTTAATTATGTACTAATGTATTTAAATGTAATAATGAGGTACTAATGTATTTAAATCTCATAATGAGGTAATAATGTATTTAAATCTCATGAGGTACTAATGTATTTAAATCCAATCATGAGGTACTAACATATTTAAATCCTAAAATGAGGTACTAATGTATTTAAATCCTATGAGGTACTAATGTATTTAAATTCTATAATGAGGTACTAATGTATTTAAATCCTATAATGAGGTACTAATGTATTTAAATCCTAAATTGAGGTACTAATGTATTTAAATCCTATAATGAGGTACTAATGTATTTAAATCCTAAAATGAGGTACTAATGTATTTAAATCCTATAATAAGGTACAATTGTATTTAAATCCTATAATAAGGTACCAATGTATTTAAATCCTATAATAAGGTACCAATGTATTTAAATCCTATAAACTTTCTGAATTGAGCAGTGTTTTATCCAGAACACTAATTTTTCCATGAATCAATTCTAACTGAATAATGTGCTTAACTTCAACATCAACTGCCATAATCAAGCACTTACCAAGTGACATTTTGCAACTAAGACGTTAGACACTTTCATTGATTATCCAATTATTGAAAGCATTTTACCAACTATACCTGGCAAGCTTGTACAATAGCTGACATGCATTTTACTAAATATACATGGTAAGATTGTATAATGACATACACTTTACTAACTGTACCTGGGACAGGTGTACAATGGCTCACATGCATTTTACTAAGTGTACAATTGCTCACACACATTTTACTAACTGTACCTGGCAAGTTTGCACTATGGCTGACATGCATTTTACTAACTGTATCTGGCAAGGATGTACAATGGCTCACATACATTTTACTAACTGTTCCTGGGAAGAATGTACAATGCCTAACATACATTTTACTAACTGTACCTGGGAAAGTTGTACAATGGCTGACAAACATTTTACTAACTGTACCTGGCATGGTTGTACAATGGCTGATATGCATGTTACTAACTGTGCCTGGGAAAGATGTACAACAGCTCACACACATTTTACTAACTGTACCTGGCAAGGTTGTAATATGGCTGGCATGCAAGGATATACAAGGGCTGACATACATTTTACTAACTGTACCTAACAAGACTGTACAATGACTGATAGGCATTTTACCAGCTATATTTACCAACTGTACCTAGTAAGATTGTACAATGGCTCATGTGTATTTTACCATCTGTACTTATGTTACGTATATTTAATTATTTATTTGTTAGTAATAAAAAGTTTTTTATTTCATTACAAGCTATTGTAATGTAACATTGTATGCTGGACTTGATCTTGTGCAAAACTGAGTTCATTTCTGCTTGACCTGATTGACTTTTGTTAATTTTTTATTTCATTTTATGTAAACAACTAATATATTGCTAAATTATTCCCTATATTTATGGGCTTAATATCAGGATCTTTATTAGCAGAAGAGGTAAATAAGTTCATTTGAGTCAAAGTTTTGGACTTTCCTAAGTGAATTTTACATGGTATGGTTCTGATTTTGTAAACATCAAGATCATTCAAGAAGGTAAGGTAATGTTTGTTTTTTTTAGAAAATGTTAATTGTGACCTGAGGTCAAGTAGCGAACTATATAATCTTGTGACTGTGAGGACTTGGTCATTCATGCTTTAACTTCTAGCACTTTTAAGTTGTATTATATGTTGTGACCAAGAGTTTGGGGCTGGATCTATTTTTGTTCAAATTATTGAATTCAAGTGATTATTTTCTCTGGAAATACAAAAGTGCTCTGATAAAATTCTTGGATAGAGACAGTCACTGAAATTTACAGTATATTCAGACCTGGAATTATATTTCTGTGATTCAACAAAAGACTGTTGACACATCAACACTTCAATAGCTACCACAGACACGTCATCAACTTCAGTTTTGGGATTTTTTCTGGACTTTTACTGAATTTTATTCAGGATTTTAAATTACTAGGACTTGTGTCTGTAATTCTTGGACTATTTTAGGATTTAATTCGCAATACCAAAAGGTTTTCCTTTTTCACTTTCCGAGTTTCACTTTGTGTTCTAGGGAAATAAATATATTTGTTAAATTTTACAAAGATTGCTGTCTTTCACTCTTTTCTGTAACTTATTGTAAGAGCATAGACTGGTAACACTTAGTAAGGTTGTATTATGGCCGACAAGCAGTTTTTGGTTTTTGGTGGTAATTTAACTCATTATTTATAATGCATATGATGTATTGTCCTGTCATAACACATAACTGCTGAATAAGATAAACAACTTTAAAATATTATCTTTAGTTATTAAAACTTCACATTGCTATATGGGGACTATTCATTGATTATTTTCACATATTTAAAAAACTGCCCACATTAAGAACTGAAATTCCTTCTTAACAAAATGCTGGAGAGGAACTTACAGCTATGTAAATAATTACTGAGTATGTCTAAAAGAAAATCTCCCAGACAGATGCACAATATTTCATAGTACAGAGTACAGAATGATAATGCTTGTGCTAGCTGCAAAGTTACAAAGAGATCATCACAATAATAATTGAGAGATAAGCAAATCATCAATTAACTTGACTAAATTAAATATATAATTTCCTGCTTAATTGCATTACAAGAACCACATCTCAAGTGAATACATCAATTTGACTTGTTACAGAAACCACATCAAGTACTTTTACATATGCTGCAAGAACCACATCTCAAGTGAGACTTAGACTTATGTTTCAAGAATCAGACCTCAGGTACTTACTGAGTAAAGTCTAAACACTTGAACAGTTTAGTAAGGGTACCCGCCCTTACCCCATAATATATTTCTGAGTATGATTACAATAGTTGAATATACATGTAAATACTCAAGGTCACTTACATTAAAACAAACTATCAATGCGGCATTATTTAAAATATTTTCAAAGGATCAGTTCTGTTTTATTCTGCTTTATGTAAAGGCAAGAATTATGGTCAGTTCAGTGATGTTCATGATTTGAAACCAAGAGATGTATTTCATTTAGCATGAGTTACAAGTTCTCAACGTATACATGGTGACAACATGATGCAAACAAGGTCCATTCATACATTCAATGAAATATACATTTATGTTTTTCATCATTATAATATTCTAATACATACAGCTCTCTCTCATAATAACATGTTCCATAACCAGCAAGCATGTAAAGAAATGAAGTACAGCAACAACAATTTAAAATTTAATTAATGCATGTCAGGGGAGGAATAAGCAAAATATCAGTCAAGCATAGTAATAACTGTAGTATACACAGCCTTAACAAAATGTACTGTTCAAAAAAAGAAACAAAAAGATATACTGTATTTCTTGTGATTTTTTTGTACCCTGTATTTTGTCTTACACAGCTGATCCACTAAAATTTTATTTTTTTTAATATTAAAATATTTTGAACATAGAAGTTCATTTCATAATTGAACATTTAAAACTGTACATGTCTAAAATCTAAAGATCAACAGGTTTGGGAATTATGGTACAGCTCACATGTATTTTCAGAACCCCATGCATCACAGTGGGGTGCAATAAAATATTTACAAATCACCACAGTGCTTCAGCCAGCACAATGATGACATCTCCACTGTGGAGCGGTTGATCAGCATTACTGATTGACATTTGAACAGCCAATCAATGAAGACCACCCATGGAAAACCCAATACGTCACGAGTGACTGACAATCAAATAACATTTCAGCAATCAGTGAATGTATTATGTGTATATAAGGACAATAGAAATTAATTTTATAAGTCTTGTATATTTCGTACATTCAGAAAACTTATAAGCTGACTTGATGAGAGGCACACCTTGTTGAACTTCTGTTGAACAGTGTAAATTTATCCTACTGTTTAAATATGAAAAGTACTCCTCTGACGTATGAACAATTAAATTCCAGATAGCAGCTGCTTATGTTTAAATACACAAACAATGAAAAGAAAACACTTAATTTTCACTTAAATGCAAGACACATGTTTAATCCTTAAGCAGTAATGGCCCAGTAATGAGACTGAAAATACATGTACACAGCTATAAACAAGTTCAATTTTTAATCCATGTGTACTGTATGGGACTGGCCATTTAATTTTATGGGACTAAATTATAATTTCCAACCGTGGTATTCTTATTGTTCTATTCATCACAAGATAAATGTGTTTCAAGTAAATACCACAATTCAGAACAAGGCAATAGTACTGAACGATTTATTCCAACCCCTTTAGAAACTTAAATGGTTTCTCCCTAATAAAGACTTGGCTTCAGCAGATCTTGAGCAGAAATCAAGGCTGTGACCATTGTAAAGACTGTTATAAAATGTTAGCATCAGAAGATGTCAATTTCAGCGTGGGAATGGTGCATCTCTGTTGCAAGAATGACCTGGCGCATTGCACTATATACGTGAACCTCGAATTATGGTCCAGTCATTAACGGAAGTGTTACTGATTAACGTATGAAATAGTCAATCAATGATGACCACCCATGGAAAGACCCAGACATCATGCACGATTAACAATCAGACATCGTTTCAAGAACCAAGTGATCTTAATTTCTATCAAATATCCTGGGACAATAAAAAATAAAGTCAAAAAGTCTTTATGCTCTGTATACGTAGAGAAGGTTGACTGGCTTTTTTTGCAATATGTTTACATTTTTACTTTATTAAAAACTCACGCACTGACTAGACAAGAGGCACACTGTATTGATCTTCTCTTGATCAGTGTAATTTATCTTGATGTTTAAAAATGAAAAGTAATCCTGTAGGTTTAGACAACTAAATTCCCGTTGACAGCCGCTTTTGTTTTTAAAAAATCCCCCCAAAAACATGAGCAAATTCTGAATTTATGAATCATGTTTCTGACCCAGTTACAAGGCTAAATTTACATACTTGTTCAATTTTAACTACATGCATACTGTAAGGCTATTTAATTTATGGGGCTCGATTGTTCTTCTGACTGGGACATTTTTTGTTATTTCATTCATCACTTGATAAATTTATTTCAAATAAGAAAAGGAATGGAATAGTGTCCTTTTTATAATGCAAATCTGAAGTTTAAATAACAACTCTACACTCATGTGATTAGATGTCAGAAGAAATAGTACAATATATTACTGAGAACTTGTCAGGGCTGGATCACGCCACCCCCCAGCTAAATATATCGTACACACACACACAAATGTACAGTCACTTGAAATTTGACCATCGTTTTATTCTTGTGCACATTTATTTGGTATTATAAATACTTTGAGTAAACAGACATATACTTCTGCTTAAGTGCCCTTTTGAGGAAAATTAGGGCCTTTTTGAATTTTTGGAACACACAAACCCTGCACCCAACATCTGACCTGATATGGCCCTGCTCGTGCATGGGGTAACTATCGAAACTTATATTTCACATCAGACAAGTAGTGAAGCAATTTTTTTGTAAAATGTTTGATGTCTATCATTCATTTTCATTCTTTTCACTGCCAGAAGTGCAATGTTATTGAATTTTATATGATACTAAAACAAAGCAGATTGTGCGAACTGAAACAGAAAGAAGGAAATGAATGCATCGGAACATTCTGATATCATAGTATTGAGAAATTTAAAAAAAAAAGAATTAGTGCAATAAATGTACAAGAAATAGATTCATTAGAATTTTGTTAAGTATTTGTTTCATTTCAAGTAGAGGATTCCATAATATGCAGTAGAGAGCAGTAAACAAATCAAAGATAAATGGAGGGACCAAACTTGGTATTACTGCTACTGATAGGTCATTACATCATGTTAGAGAAATGTAAATTTAACAGCCATCATCATGAGAGAGAGAGAGAGAGAGAGAGAGAGAGAGAGAGAGAGAGAGAGAGAGAGAGAGAGAGAGAAGGAATCAATCCCAAGTCTTCCACTTAATCCTTTTTAGCTGCAAAGAGTACCAAATACAGAAATCATCATGAGAGAGAGAGAGGAGGAATCAATCCCAAGTCTTCCACTTAATCCATTTCAGCTGCAAAGAGTACCAAATACAGAAATCATCATGAGAGAGAGAGAGAGGAGGAATCAATCCCAAGTCTTCCACTTAATCCATTTTAGCTGCAACGAGTACCAAATACAGAAATCATCTGAATACTATTGAAAGAAACCAGCTTGCACATTTTATTTTTTTTGTCTCAATAGCTAAATGCTCTAATAGTCACAAACAGGAAACTGCATTGAAATAATTCAATGTCTTAGACCTATAGCATGATTTAGGATATTGATGCATCATTTCCATATCAATGATTAGTTTTTTCTATCATGATACAAATATTGTTATATTTTTCCTTTCAAAAACAAACAAATAATAGGACACATATGGAAACAACTATGCAGAATGCCTTAAATTTGTTTAACATTTAATATTTGAAAATTTTCAATATTATTATTCACTTCAACAATACGCTGATGTCAGATTAATCAGGAACAATTGGCAAACTTCCATTGTTAATGATGGGACCATAATTTGAGGTGTAAAGTACAACTCGCCAGGCCAAATGACTTCATGTTAGAAATGCACCTTTCCAATGCTGAAACTGACATGGTCTTCTGATGCTAAATTTTTAAAAGTGTTAACAATGGTCACTGTCTTTATTTCTGCAGAAAATCTGCTCAAGCCAATTCTTTATTTGAGAGAGAATGTTTAAGTTTCCAAAGGGTTATATTATTTGAAACAAATTTATCTTTGGGTGAATGAAAGAATACCAAAATACCCCAATCTGTTCCAAGAGAAGATCAACAATGTCTCGTCAAGTCTGTCCTTGAGTTTGTTCCGATTTCTTTGAATAAAGTAAAAGCTTCCCTTACTGCAAAAGGTGTCAAATTAGCCTTTTGTAAATGAAAAAAGTACAATAGCGTTAGTACAGTTTTTAGGGCATTGCGACTAAGTTAATATTATCTAAAATTTGATTTGTCATTATATCTATTACATAGTCTTCGTATGAACTTGGAAATGTGTATAATCATCTGATGATGTAGATAAATTGGCACCTCTCTCTCTCTCTATCTCCATAAACCTCTAAAGAGCATGCTTGCCGAGGCCATACAATAAAAATTTGAAAGAGACCATGTTCAATCCACAGTGGTCATACTTGACGACTACAAGAGAAAGCGTAGTGTGCAAAGCATTTCTCTGCAAGCCGCCACTGCAACTCTGTCAGGACGTGCGGATAGATGACTGAGGGGTTTTTTCTTAATCGTCTCCACCTCAACTGTGATGCATGAAAATACATGTGAGCTGTACTGTACATACAAAGATTGTACAAAAAAAGCAAACATAAAGCGTATCATTTGATAATCTGATCTAATCTCCATCATTAGAAGTCAATGTATGCCTTTACTCACAAGATATTAATATTGTGCTCATGAACATTACGTTATAGAAATCAAAGCCAGTTGTAACAGGACCTATAGAACTTTACACTGGAGTACTTATTTTTGAGTATAAATATGTAAATATGTAAATTTGTTCAAATTCATCCTGAAAACAGTTCACATCTGCACTCTCAAGATTCCAGCTTAAAAAACTGTATGTGTCCTAAGATTAAATCATCTCCACATAGCATGCATTATATCAAATCTTTTTTGTTCCAACTCTTCATGAAATTAACACTTTATTAATCAACATATTTATCTGAATTAGTTTTTCTGCCATGAGCTACTTGGTATATATTTTCTATCTTTCTTTGTTTATCTTAATTTTTATAATTATGGTCACAGAATCTGTGGCAGTATTGCACTAAATCTGAAAACGCGATAATAAAGAGCACTGTAATTAGGTATTGTTACGAGTCTTTGCTCTTGAAATAAGTAACAGAAAAAAGTGAAGACAAAACAAGCTTTGTAAAATTTAACAATTTATTTCCCTAGAATACAAAGTGAAATATGAGAAAAAAGAACTTACGGCACTGCAAATTAAATCCAAAAATAATCCAAGAATTAAAGACACAAGTCCTAGTAATAAAATGTCCTGAATGAAACTCAGTTCAAGTCCCGAAGAGATCCAAAATTGAAGGTGATGACATGTCTGTTATGGCCTGCGAAGTGCTGATGTGTCCACAGTCTCTTGTTGAATCACAGATATATTATTCCAGGTTTGAATTCAGTAAAAATTCCAATGAATGTCTTTATCCAAGAATTTTATCACAGCACTTTTGTATTTCCAGAGAAAATAATCACTTGAATTCAATAATTGGAAGAAAATAAAATTCATCCCAAATTGATCACAACATAATACAACTTAAAGTGCTTGATGTTAAAGCATGACTGGTAAAATCCTCACAGTCACAAGAAAATATAGTTCTCTGCTTGACCTCAGGTCATAATTAGCATTTTCTAAAAACAACCATTACCTAATGGAAAATAACCTTCTAGAATGATCTAATGATCCTTGTTTATTTACAAGACAATAGCCTACAAAATTCACTTAGGAATCCCCAAAACCCTGACCATGATCAACATATTTACACCTTCTTGTTGACCTGAATAATAATTCTGTTAATAAGCTCATACACGTAGAGAATAATAAAGCTATTATTAGCTGTTTACATAAATGAAATAAAAAAAAAAATTTTAAAAAGCCAATCAGGTCAAGCAGGAATTAACTTAATTTTGGACAAGGTCAAATCGAGCAAACAATGTTACATTACAATAACATGTAATGAAATAAGATAAATTTAAAACTAACAGACAAACAATTAAATTAAATATACATAACATGTATTAAATTTTCAAGGCAGAAAATTTTATAATTCCTGAAAATGCTTATAGTTTTTAATGTAATAAAGCAATAACAGTATGCTAGTAGAAGAAAGTTGTTCTTGTTATAGGGTTTAATGCAATTTTTCAGCACATGATAGGCTATACATGGCAGCCAGTATAAATGGTGGAGGAAGAACCAGGGAGAACCCTGGAAAGAACCACCAACCCACGAGAAGCTACTGGCAAGCTTTCTCACGTACCAACATGGGGTGAGCCTGAGACTTGCACCCATGCAGACAGAGGTGAGATGGCAGTGATCCATAACAGTGAGCACTTTAGATCACTCGGCCACTCAGGGCCCCAGAACAAGAAAGAAATAATAGTATGCTAATACAAAAACAGAAATAAGTTATTATTCCAGTAAATAAAATGCCATGAAAATTAAATATCTTTATTTTTTTAAAACAAATATATAAATCAAACTGAGACCAATTCCACTTATTCAGTAATGGGAGTATTCCCTAAACATGCCCTAAGGAACTCAAACTTGATATTATGACTGATAAGTCTCTGATTAGCAAATTAGTAAAAATGTTTTCAGGTGTTTCAAACTTATTGGACATAAAATAAATAAACCCACCATGTATTTTGATGGGAAAGAGAAAAAAAACCCACTGTAACAATGAGTTAAATCGAGTGGTAATGGGTTTGCTCTAACATGGATGGACAGCACATATATGAACTAAGTTGACCTGCCAAGGTAAGCATGATAAAAATTACTGCAATTTTATAACCTTATATTTATAAAGCATTAAAAATTTGAAAATAATCAAGGTTGTCCCAAGTAGTATAGCACCTCCTGAAAGCTTGGAAATGTAGAATGGACTCAAAGTGCCCTCCTGCGTGTCAGAAGAGACCACTAATGGAGGCTACCTTAATAACTTGAGTAGCTTACAATGATATTTCAGCCAAGGTGTTCACTTTTAAGAAGAGTGCTACTTTACGATGATGTTTCAGCCAAGGTGTTCACTTTTAAGAAAAGTGCTACTTTACGATGTTTCAGACAAGGTGTTCACTTTTAAGAAGAGTGCTACTTCATACGAAAATTGAACTTCTAATAATTTTACCAATTTGCGCATCACCTTTCCTTTGTACTGCTTTTAGGGGATGTCAGAATTTAACTGGCCCTTTATAGTCAGGATTGTACTGATGTACCATTAAAGCCTAAAAAGAGAGGCAGACAATCTCATATACATACAAGTTTTATAAATAATGCCCTTTGTCCTAAGACATATTCACTATGGCCCTCATTTCTTACTACCTGGAAGTAGAGTCATGACAAATACTGGCAGCATAAAAAAATGAACATTTTGAGACAAAATATTGATGCTCGTGTTGAAAAGTACCTCTTTCTCGGAGTACAGTGAACGAGCTACTATATCAAGAAGCTTTCTTGTCTCTGCCTGGAACTCATGCTTATCAGCTGGGCCTGCAATAAAAGGATACACTAACAATGTAAAGATTTTAAACCAGAGAAAAATGTCATTTTTTTAAAGAGAATGGATACAGTTTAAATAAGTATAAATCTAAATGAGAGTAATCTCAGAGCATCACCAACAATGAGTAATCACAGTGCATCACCAACAATGAGTAATCAGTGCATCACCAACAATGAGAGTAATCACAGTGCATCACCAACAATGAGAGTAATCACAGTGCATCACCAACAATGAAAATAAACACAATGCACCACAAACAATAAGAATAATCACAGTCCATCACTCCTTAACTGAGAGACTGCCTTATCACTCCTTATAATACCGTCCATGGGAGTCATTAAGCGAACTGCGTAACTGAGAGACTGCCTTATCACTCATTATAACACCCTCCATGGGAGTCATTAAGCTAACTGCATTACAAAGAGACCACCTTATAATACATACATACAAATTTTAGTTCTATGTGATTCATAACAGTATCTGCCATATAACAGTAAGAGGGAACCTTTTAAAAGAATGTTATATCTTTCATTATTCTGATCTACCAAGGCAATACAAAATGTCTTCTTTCATTTCCAGTCTGGATGCATATTGTGTGTTCTTTGCCATCATTTATCAGATTTTTACCTCTCAGCACTTTTAAGTAAAAGTTACTTCTTTTTGTTCAACAATGCCTTGGTCAACTTGCATGACCACAAGGTCTTATTTTAGAATTTTGTTCAAATGTCTGCCATGTTTTAATCAACCATCTTAATCTTCCATCCATTAAAAGCTACTCAAACATAACTAAGACTGCAATCAAAATTCATCATTATCATTCTGTGCAGTTCACTTTTTACGGTGCCATAACATAAGGTTGTTGTTGTTGTAGGGTTTAACGCCATTTTTCAGCACAAGATAAGCTATACATGGCAACCAGAATCAACGGTGGAGGATGAACCCGGGAAAACCCCGGAAAGAACGACCAACCCAAGAGAAGCTACTGGCAAGCTTTCTCACGTACCCACACTGGCTGAACCCGAGACCTGAACGCATGCAGAGAGAGATGAGATGACAGCACTTTAGACCACTCGGCCACTCGGGGTCCCCATAACATAAGGCAACATAAAAATATTATTTCTGCTTTATTTAAAATGGTATACAGTGAATATAAACCAAATAAACTCATGTACAAGACTACTACAACTGCTAACAACACAGGTATTGACCTACCACCGAATAATGTGCCAGAAGGTCAGGGTCTATGCTGCTTGTTCTACAGATTAATCCTGACAAACTGCAAGGACTCATATTGGCTGGTCCATTATACAATGGCAGATCTGGGTCTATGCAGTTTGCAGCTGGATCCAACCTAAAGGCAAGTATATATGGCATACATGAGTTTACTGCTCCTTTAGAAATGGAATAGGAAATCTTTGCCATGTAACCAAAAAGACCATCGTTAATGACAATTTTATTATGGCTGCATTCTATCCGTATGACATATCTAACCTCTAGCCCTTTCAGTATCCTTTATGATGGAGTGATACTCCTCCTCTTGGTCATCTCCTTTCACCTCCGTGGCTCCCTCAGCTCCCAAACATCGACAGCTTGTTACAAAGCCACAACGAAGTTGCCCTGGAATGGTCTTCCGGGATTGATAGATGGGAATGGTACCATTCAGCTCTGTGAACATTCATGTATTATCAATAATTGTTCTTATTATTAATATTTATAAATCTGAAATTGCATTAGTGTTATTTTGTCTTTTGTTGCTAATGCTATTTAGACATTTTTATCTTCACTTCTTGTCTATCTATCACCTAACCGTAACAATCTTTTTAAAAAATAACCCCTTAATTCTCTTCCAATTTTAACTGCACCTTCAGTGCAACCACGTGCAATAACGGTGCCTACAATACACACAACTGAGCAAATGTCTATTTAAAGCTTAAATTATATCAATAAAAATAAACTAAGCATACACATGTATTAACAACACTGAACGCATGTGAAACAGGAAAAGAGTAAATAGCCTTCACAAATGAAAATATTTATCCATCATTAATGGAATCGTCATTACTTAATTAAGGCATTACTATGACAAAGTTGGCGTACACAAGGCACACGTAGGTTACGCTAACTAGTATTCAGTTTTTATATGGTATAAGAAAGACGTTATCGATTTGTTTTGCTTTGAATGTTTTCTTTCACAATTAATATTTGCCTCATTTGAACTTTCTCACATTAAGTAACTTGCGTTATTTTCTTCTGTGTTCATTTTACTTACAAGCAGTAGCGTGTCACAATTAATTTCATGATCACTCACATACGAGTGTGACATACTGCACAAAGTTACTTTACTGCACAGTATAGATATTTCATAATAAAACAAGGATTTTATATTTATATATTAGTTAATTTTAGTATACATAAAAGTAGTAATTAGTAATTGATCCATAAATGGCCTTTTGGGGTCGGGCGTCTTTGGACTGGGCCTTTTCAACACTAGTCTGTTCTGGCCATGGCTCTTTTGGTTCCAGTCCGCTTTGACCCTGATCCGAATATATGATATTGCGTTTCGGTGTTTTCAATGCGTTTCAGTGTTTCGGTGCATTCCGGCATTTTGTAGGACTAATATTAGTACCCCTACTCCTATCTCATGGATGGGGTACTAACATGAGCCTATGTGTGTCAATGGAACAAGCCGGGTGTGATTCACACCCCCCGCTTTTTTAGCCTAATATAAACAATTTTGAACATGTTCCTTGCATATAATGAAATAAATTGAGTAGTCCTCTTATTTAATACCAGAATTATTGCAAATCATTGTAGAAATAGTTGTAAAATCTTGTTTACCTGTCTTATCTGATATTTTCGTTTAGATCGTCCACCATACTAATTCAAATAATGACTACTTCCGTTCTCAGCCTTGTTTGTTTGTGTGCCATATAAGGACATTGAGGCCTTATTTAGAAACATAAACAGATGGTGGTAAAACTATGGCATGGTTTGAGTCGGAAATTCTGCACATTAAAACTAAATATGGTTTATCGGTGACTTTGAAATTCCACCAAGAAGCCATTATTCCCCACTTGATTGATAAGAAGGATGTATTTGTCCTACTACCCACTGGATTTGGAAAGTCACTGACTTTGCCTTCTCTCAACAAAAACTGGTTTCCACAATTAATGCAAGTATCCATTCTGTCTTCGCACGTTATGTCATTCAACAATTAATAACATAGCACAGAATATCCAAATATGGCCTGGCAAGCCTCATTCAGAAAAGGGGTCACGGCAAGAGTCTTGCATTATTTGTCATGGCGGACACGGTTAGGTCAGTGTAACCATACCAATTTATTTTCTCGTGTAAAGGCTTAATAAATTCATAATAATCCAAACTTCCTTCACAACATGATTATACTTACGTAGTAGATTTCTACACTATTTGTTTTTCTGACTTTAGTGATAATTTTTTTTGCTCCATTATATGATATGGGATCAGTTTGTAGCCTCAACCATAACAAATCAAGTTGAGGCTACGACATCGTAGCTAGGCGTTTCGGTGCTTCTATGCACCGTCAATAAAGTACGATGAAACCTCTAACAACATGAAATCACCTTACCGGTACCATAAATTAACAATTAATTGATGGTACCGATCAGGTGATTTCGTGTTGTCAGAGATTTCATCCTACTTTATTGATAAAACGTCACATTCCTGTGGTCACTGACTGTTGACCTTGACTCAAGCATGTCATGCTTCTTGAATTGGCTGAATCATTTAAGTTTCATATTGTTTACATACCCTGCCCACAAAATGAGTTGTTTACATATCCCCGAACGCGCGCCGTGTGTAGGCATTTTGTACTTTTCAAACAACTTTTCACACAAGTGGTGTTCAAATAAGATCGGCGAAGAAAACGTGTTGCAATGGAGGCTGACATTTTGCAAGTGACTGGTCCAATGTTTCCTTGAGCCGATCAGACCGTGCTATGGAAAGCAAATCATGGAACCTGTCAAATTTTACCACTGCGAAGTGATCACAGAAAATGAGGGAAAAAAGTTCTTTTCATTGCAGTTTAAGTAATGAACATAAATTGCAAAACTATTAAACATTATATGTGTGTTAAGTTGTTCAATACTATCAAATTAAAATTAATTGCAGACCATCTAAATTAATTCAAATTAAATTTTCAGGATTCATTTACCAGTTATGAAGTTAAAATTTATGTTTATGACGTTGTTCAGGATTTTCGTTTTGTGTTTCCTTCGGTTCTTTTTAAAGTCGAATTAATTTGCTTTATTAATTGACTCGGCTCATGGTCATTCCGTACCCAAGTCGTTTCGTACCCAGTGGAAATTGGTCGTTTCGTATCCAAGGTGCTGGTTGTTTCGTACCCAAGGTGGTAGTCGTTTCGTACCCGAGGTGCTGGTCGTTTCGTACCCAAGGTGCTGAGTAGTATAGTGGGGTACCGTAGCGACAATGGGAATTAGCATTACAGACCCCCCCCTGGGCCAGTATAGCCCCAAGAAATAGGTCAACACCCTGGGCCTGTATAGCGACAATGGAAAATGGAGTAGAGGGACTAGAACACCCTGGGCCTGTATAGCGACAATGGAAAATGGAGTAGAGGGCCTAGAACACCCTGGGTCTGTATAGCGACAATGGAAATTTTGTAGAGCGGTGACTAGGAGACTGTGGGTTTGTAGAGCGATAAGCGACAGGTGGCATGACGTCACACTGGTAACAATGTAGCAAAGAGAGAAGTACTGTGACGTCAAGCTACCTGAGAGAGGGCTATAGACAAACACGAATCAAGAGCGTTCGTGTTTCTTTTTTTAGTAGAGGAAGGGTTTTATATGTATTCGTTTAGGGTGGAGACCAAATGAAAATTAAGATCTTTTCGAGGCATTGGAAGTGGCCCTGAAAAGGGCCGTTGTTTGTTATGTGATGTTAACACTATTCCGTTAACATACAGGACATCGCATAGGTCTTCTTATCTTCCTCAAATGTCTCAAAGTTTGTCTTAAACTGTGTCTCACTTCTGGTCCGTAGATGAGAGTCCGCTTAAGACAGCCTTGTCTTTCCACATAACATCTTCTTTTCAAAAGAGTGGCCCCGGTGATCCGGATGACAGTCCATTTTGTTTTCACATACATGGGTAAGTCTGTACGGAACAGCATTGAGGATACCAAAGTAGAGGATTCTACGTCGATCAACATCTTCTCTGTGACGAGAACAGGTGAAGGGAATGAAGTGAACCGCGTTGATTTATAGTGGAAGACCGGATCGAAACGGATTGAAAGGGTTCACCAATCCCAACACGCGTTACAAAATTCAGTCACTTCGCGAAGTCTGTCTTCCAATCCGAAGAGAGCTACCTGTGACGTCACATTTCCTATATAGGCACACTAGCGTCTGTGCGCAGTGAATCGATGCGGTATTGTTTTGTGAAACATGACGGAAGCTAAGAAGACAGTGAATTGGGGGTGCACCGGCTGTGGAGACGAGAAGTAATGGTACAGCAGCAGCTACCAAAGTGAACACAGTGCTACTTCCCGAAGAGGTTGATTTCAACTGGGATTTAGTAGATTTTTTATCTTCTTCCCAAGAATTTGTTCCGGTACCAGTACCTTCGCCACTTTCTCCTTCATTACCACGTGTCGACGATTTTAAACAAAGACAGAGAGAAGAATTGGAGAAATTTTTACAGCAGCAGAAAGAAGCAGAGCAAGCATTTCTTCTTGAACAGAAACAGCGAGAAGAAGAAGAAGAGGCAAGAAGGAAACAACAGGAAGAAGAAGCAGTAGAGAAGAAACAAAGTCTAGGAGAGAAGGAGAACAGCGAAAGTCAAACGGTCACGGTACTCTTGGACATTTTGGCCGAGTTAAGAAGTCTGAAACAAATGTATCAGACTTCTTTATTACGACCCAAGAGAAAAAGACCTTCCCGAGCCAAACAACCTAACCCTGTGACTACACCAGAGATACCACCCCTAGTGATATCTACTAGATCATTGACAGGAGCAAGTCCACAAGTAGGCCTTGGCCGTGGCAAAGGCTTAAGACAGTTAAAGCGAATTGATTCTCGTTCCTGAGTTTGTTCTAAGGAAAAAAACAAACACTCAACAGTCCTTTTCAGGGCTACCCAATACTCTCGAAAAGAGTGACTATTCATTTTGCCAAAATCAATTAAAACTCAAAATCCCTTTTTTAACCCTATGATGTACGTGTTGTGAGTGTATGAGTGTAGGTCCTTATTATTTCTAAATAATGAAAACCAAGAGACACTTACGTTTTTTTCAGTTTGGTCTATTCTGTTACAAATTTTTTACAATTCAATATCACAACATAACATAACACAACACTTTTAAAAAAGTTCATAGATTTCTTCTGTCTCTTTTTTCTTTCACTCTCTCTGTTTTTTCAATTTCTTCACTTTTACACTTTTTTCCTCTTCTTCCTCTTCTTCTTCCTCACATTTTTCTCGTCTTCTTTTCTTTTCTGTCTTCTCTTTCTGAACGTGTCTGGGTTCTTCTTTTGTCAAGGTCACCTCTGTTTCTTCTTCTTCTTCCTCCTTCTCCTGCTCCTGTTGTTTCTTAGGGCACTCTGAAGACCAATGTCCTTTCTCTTGACAATGATAACAGGTATCTTGACTTTTGTTTCTTTTGACACTGGCCTTGCTTCTTTGACGGTCTGGACATTCTGTAGCCCAATGCCCTTTCTTTTGACAGATATAGCAAGTATCTTGACTTTTATCTCGAAAGGAAGGAGAGTAGTCCGTCGGCTTGTCTGAGGAAAACTTTCTTATCACACCTCGCAATGCTCTAATCAGAAGTTCGATCTGTGTAGGTTCTTCCATTGTGCTGGTCGGCTTGAGAGCGAAATGAATACTGAGAGGGGAGTCACTAGCCCTTTATATATGCCCTGGTCTGACATAGATATATAGGGGTTCATGGTGTTTCACAGGTAGTCATTTGACTTTTTGCCTTCAAGATGAAACGATCGCATCATTTCGAAAAGAAAGAAGAAGAAGAAAGCAAGAGGCAGAAACGTGATTTATCGCCTCGCACAGTAGCTGAAGTCTTGGCACAAATTCATGCCAGGGATTTTGAAGATGAGATGAGTGAACCAGAATCGAAGCCTAAAGAGTCTACACCAAATCAAAGTCCATTACCATCCGTAAACCCTGAAAAGTACTACCATATTCGGGAGACGGACAAACGCTCTTCCAGAAAATTTAGAACCACGGCCTACACGTACGCAGTGAAGTTTAAAGATTTCAAGTCTGACGTACCCTTGGAAAAAGCAGAAGGGTTCATCACCGATGTGTGGGATTCTTTGTTAACCACACTAAAACAGCAATGTCGAGCCAAAGAAGACGATCGCTTGAGACTTTCTATTCATCACGACAATTTGAAGTCTCCCGTTTGGATCGAGTTTAGCAGTCCAACAGAATTGACACCTTCCAAAATCATGGACAAGATTCAACACGTACAACAATCTAACGACAAATTTCACATCACGGACGGAAAAGCGACACTGTACATGACCCACGTGTCTCTTCCCCAAGGGACAGGTAAAAAAAAGTTGATGTTGGTAGACAACTTGCGTAACCTCAAGCGTAGTCTCGTCCAAATTAACAATCCAAAAGACAAGATCTGCTTAGCCCGTGCCATCGTGGTGGGACAAACGTATGCTGACAAGAACGATACGGTAGAATGGAAAAGAGCCTGGAAAACTATTCGACGATCGGACCGAGCCAAACAACAAAGAGAAGCAGAACTCCTGTTACAGCAAGCGGGGTTAGCTAAAGACACACCCTGCGGCATTCCTGAAATGCAAAAGTTACAAGACGTCTTGGCTCCACGTTACACCTTGAAAGTTCACCCTCAAGAAGTGCGCGGACCTCTGTTGTTTCGAGGTCAAGATTTTAAAGACGGAAAATACATTCACGTCTATCATCACGATGAACATTTTGATGCCATTACCAGTATCACTGCATTCCTGTCATACAGTTATTACTGTGAGAAATGTGACTATGGCTATAACAATCGAGAGCAACACAAGCATTGTGGATCGAAATGCTCAGGATGTTTAGCTTCTACACCCTGTCTGGACGAAGGACAAGAACGAGTGCATTGCTCTGTTTGTCAGCGCACGTTTGTCAGTCCTGCCTGTTACCAACAACACCTAAAGACGCAAGGTTCACAGCAGAAATGTGCTTGTCAGCTCTTGAGATTGTGCCCTACTTGTGGACAAGGCATACGTACAAACAATGCCAAGGCGCACGTCTGTTCAGGAAAGAAGCGATGTCACATTTGTCGCCAAACCGTGGACTTGGAACACCAATGCTACATTCAAAAATACCATTCCAAACATGAAGAAGAAGAAGAGAATGACCAGAAGAAGAAAGGGAATTTCATCTTTTCGATTTCGAATGCATGCAAGAGACTGGCATTCACATTCCTAATTTCTGCGTGGCTCACCGAGCGTGCGAGAAGTGCATCCAAGAGCCTATCTTGACTCATTGCCCTTACTGCAGCAAGATTCCTGGAGGACGTGAAAAAATCTTTCGGGGATCGAACACACTGGCCGATTTTGCCCAATGGATCTTAAACCCTATCGACGAGACGTGGAGCAAGAAGATATCGAACGTTACGGAGATTGTCATCGCCATGCCACGGTGATGGCTCACAATTTCTCGGGATACGATGGACAATTTCTGTTGAGATACTATACGGAACAAAGTACCGAACGTCCGAAAGTAACTTTGAACGGAGCCAAAATCATTTCCATGCAAGTGGGACAAGTACAGTTTAAAGATTCAATGAGTTACTTGGCTATGCCTTTGAGCCGCATGCCTAAAACGTTTGGCATGACAGAAATGGCCAAAGGCTATTTTCCACACTTTTTCAATACCGAAGCCAATCAACACGCCGTTCTACCCCATTTGCCTGAGGCTCACTACTACGACCCCGACAACATGCGTACCGAACAACGAGAAGCTTTCTACGCATGGTACCAGACTCACGCTTTGGACCCTTTTGACTTTCAAGAAGAAATGTTAAAATATTGTCGTTCCGACGTAGGCATTTTACGTCGCTGCTGTGGAAAATTTCGAGAACTGTTCATGGAACACGGAGGGATCGATCCTTTGAAAGAAGCTTGTACCATTGCCAAAGCGTGTTCCTTAGTGTATCGTCAACGATTCATGCCCGAAAACACCCTAGCTGTCATCGATCCTCAAACGACCAATTTTGTCAAACGTCAATACTCGGTCAAAGCCCTACGTTGGTTACATTACTTGTGTGAGAAGGAAGACAAATGGATCCAACATGTTCGCAACGGAGGAGGCGAAAAGACCATCGGAAGGTATTCGGTAGACGGCTGGGACTTAGAAAACCCCAAGATTGTGTACGAGTTTAACGGGTGCTTATTTCACGGATGTCCCATCTGCTACCCTCAACGTGACATTAAAAACCAGTTTTTACAACGGACCATGGAAGACTTGTACCAGGCCACTTGTCAGCGGCGCTTGAAGTTAGAAGAGCAAGGATACCAAGTAGTGGAAATGTGGGAACACGAGTACGATCAGCGATTGAAAACCGATCCAGAGTTTAAGCGCATCGTGGAAAGTTACAAGCTGGTGGACCCTCTGAACCCGCGGGACAGTTTGTACGGAGGACGGACGAATGCCACCTGTTTGCTGTACCAAGTCGACGAGGAGAAAGAAGAAGAAATCAAATACTTGGACGTGTGTTCTCTGTATCCGTACGTGTGCAAATATTGTCAATTTTCCGCAGGACACCCACAATTGCTGAC
>JAECUM010010608.1:0-19319 GCA_016617855.1 Megalonaias nervosa
GATTACACTAGCAGCATTGCGTGCTATAATTATTCATGAGTAGGATGGTTTCTTAAGACTGCTAGACAGAACAGTCATTTCTTTATGATAGCATCACTATAGTTTGTTGTTTGCATTTTTATAAAATATGCAACTACTACATCAAAAAAGATTGAATATACACAAGCCAATTTCAAACTGAATTAAACAAGCTCCAGCACCTATTAGTGTAACTATCAATATTGATAAATATTTATAATTGCTATTTCGTGTTCTGAGTCCTCTATGTCCTTTCCTCTGTAGCTTTTACCTCTGCTATTCCGTATTGTATCTTTTACGCACTGTTACAGCTGCAGGTCTATTAGATTATACAACATCAGTCTTTATGAGAGTGTTCAAAACGGATCTAAAGCTACCAGATAATTTTTTCAAGTTGTTGTATTCAACAATGAGCTCAATTCTCATCGCCATGACATTCAGTAATAAAAGATGCCATCTCCACCAACAGCGTAATGAAATGTAACTTTGGATTCTGTAATATATTGCTACATTTTCTCGCCACGTTTGTATCTGAGTCATATTCTAAATATTTTTCAATTTTTAAACAAATTTTAAGAGTGTCTTGAATAGTTGAAACATGCGTTGAAAGAGATGTTTCGTTTTGAACTTGACTACATACAATAAGCGTCCACGTAAGACATAATAATTTTCAAATACCTTGCTATTCCTCCTTTTTTCAAGGTATTATAATTCTTGCAAAAAAGAAATACGTGAACCGTATGTCATCATCTGCAATAATCATATTTTATTTTATTGTAAAACTCTTTTGAATTTCTTATCTCAAATGTCCAACTAACTCTGTGCAATCCATTAAGCCAAACGCATTTTCTTTCGTCATTAGTTAATTTAGGAACATTAGACACACATACTGTCTCTCTTCACTAGTTAAATTATGCATTTTTGACACCCCATAAATCCTTTCCTCATATAATCCTGATTTCACAATAACGTATATCTACTCTTTGCTTGGAGGTAGTTTCAATTATTACAGATTAGGTTAATAAATAACTAAACATCAATATAGAGCATTCAAACACATTTTCCTATCAAATGTAAAGAATAAATGTATAAACTGATTGCATAAACTCTAGTACACTTTGATCTTTTCAATGCCTTTAAAAGATATTTCTGATTCAGATGTTGCAATCCATACTGCCCAATTAAGTTTGTTTCCAGACGTTCATATCACTGGTTTATGTACCTATTATAAATGTCATCCGTTTCAAATGTTATAGCAATGTTATAAAATATATTTAACGGATTCTTTGTAACATAGTTGTTTTTAATCCTATAGATTTCGACATCTTTAAATATTCCATTAAATGCAACTTAAATCGTGTAGTAAAAGAACTGAAACATAATCATTTAATTTAAATTAGGTAGAAGGCGAGACAATGTTTGGATTTTGAGAGCTTTCCGGTCATTAGGATTCTTGGTTTACCGAAACATTTTATACCACTCCGGCAAACGTTCTACGGTATCTGACTCTTGAGTGTTTTCCCATGAAAATTGAAATTAGCGATTAAAAAGCTGAACGAAGAACACGTGATCAGAGTAATCATATCGATGAAGACATAGGCTAAAATTCTATTTTTTTTACATAAATATTGTTCTTGTGTGTACGTCTTTATGCAGGTGTAATTCCTCAATAGATTGTATTAATGATTTCATGTCAGAATGGCTGTTTGAGCATAAGTAGTAGATATAGTCATCAAAGCAACTTCATAGATGGCCGAAAAAGGAATTTCAGAATATTAAACCAATATATGCATTATAGTAAAAGGCACATGGGTCATGTATGTGCATTTACGCATCGTTAACTGTCATCAAGAAACTTCCAGACGAAAATTGTCGATCTCTATAGTCTTTTACAATGGCGGCCATGTACTAAACTTTGGTCAAGAAAAGTGCACGTCGAGTGGAATAGTCACAGTATAGGATACTACGAATTTGTTTGTCTATACGAGAAGCTTTCATTTCGCCCTAAAATATCTACGTACTTTAGCATTTATTTTGCCGTATGTACTTTTCGAGGAATCTAAATAATGACCTTCCAAAGGAATGTGGATGTATAAGAATCCAAATCATATGAATGCTTGCCACTTAAAGGTATGTAGAATCAAATTCTAAAACATCACACCCATAACTGAAATATTCGGTGTTGAATGCCTACATGACCTATGTGACTTGCATTATACAGCTGCCACAAACAAATCTTATATGGTCATAAAATCAGGAATATCTGTCGAGATATAATGTGTTTAACAGCTGAAACAGTAGATGCTTGTTTAATATCATGCAACAAACTGTTTTATAAAACTGTACTGGCATAAGCAAATGATATTTTAAAATGCCATGTCAAAATCGTTGGTATATATGGATCATTGTCTTCATTCAGCCGTGAACGTCTTGCAGAAATTTTCCTTTCAAACTTTAAAACATTAACCTCCTCTGGTCAAAAATTATTTAAGACCTTACAAGTATAAATAGCTTTTATGCACGAATCCGTGAGAGTAACTTTCTGCCCGAGATTAATGAAAAAGGTGCAATCTTGTTAAATATGTTGGTTATATTTTCCAAAGTTGCAATTTAGCAGATTGTAAAAGAATTTCATTTCGCGTTCAGAAACAACGCACTATGGAGCATTGTAACTTACAAATGTTCCCTGCATTCATTACACATATCTTAACCATGTTCGTTTAACTGTATTTAGCTTAACTGTGTTTAGCCAGCTGTTGTTATTGCATATGTTCCATGACCTAGAAGCGTACTCTGTACAGTATCGTTGGAATATGATTTAGTTTCGGTGTAGGTAAAGGCGTGCGCTTACTTACTTTGCAAGACACGTGTTACACGAAAATCACAGATACTAATAAAACAAATTAAATGGTTTAAAGTCAAGCTGGAAGATTGCAAGAAAATCTTATATTTACGAAATGCATCTAATGGTGACCATGGTAACTTCGGCCTGCAGGCCCTTCAATCGCACTCTTTTGCAACGGACACGATATTCATATGGCTATATGCTGCTGATCTTTTCCATGCTTTACACGTTTTCTGCTTATACCTCAAGGAGATAGAAATGTCTTGTGGACTATATCGTGGAGAAGAGTGCATAGTTAGATTTTATGAATATTTTAAAAATCAACTTATTCAGAAACAGCCTATCAAGTATTAAGACCAGAAAACGATGCAATGTTATATTCACCAGTAAACAAAGCACACAGCAAGCATTATAATTCTGCCAATATATATATATATATATATATATATATATATATATATATATATATATATATATATATATATATATATATATATATAACACTAAATGATCCTCATGTACTTCTACCTTTTTGGTATAATTATATATTCATTCAGATGCTAATTAAACGAGTCCTGTAGCTTTCTTTTAAAAATCCTTTTCTGCTACGCCACCGGTTATTCTCAAATAGTCGGAGTAGTATTTCAAGACGCATATTATCTCCTAGCTGGAATAGGAACTTCTAATCTCCTTCTAGATGGAATAGGAACTTCTAATCACCTCGTTGGAATAGGAACTTGTAACCTACTTCTTATTAGAATAGAAATTTCTAACTTCTTTCTAGTTGGGATAGGAATTTCTTATCTCCTACTACTAGAAATAGGAACTATAGAACACGATTTCAATTAAATTATGTAGTCAGTTTTGTGTTTGTTTGTGAAATGTACTTTTTGTTTTAGGCATTGAACCCCATCTCTCGGTATTTCTACGTATGCATGCAATGTGTGCTTGGTTGTATTTTCTCATTCTACTATTTCCTTCACAATAATACCAGCAAGAATTCATTATGTTTTCAAAATGTTTGCATTGTTTGTAGTTTTTAAATTTCGACGTTTCATTTCATCCACCGACTTAATTCCATAATACTTATTTAATTGGTTCCATTAAATGCAGTTGTGTACATAACATTACAATGATTACAGTAATGCAGCTTTTACGGGCTCCGAGCTATTGAAAGATTCAATATATCATTTACATGTTACCAGCACCTATTTTTGTCATATTCTCTCAGTACGCTCTCCAATTAGATCTTTTATTTGATATACCACAATGTGTCCTAAAATTACCTCTTTGTTTATGGAATTCTCTTTCGTGAAAGTATGAAGATAGCATTTGCTAAAAATAGAATTTACAATGGCGTATCCAGAAATGCAGTTGAGGGTAAGGGCGCGACCATGTTATAAATTTAACTATTGAACTGTAAAGAAATCTACAATATGCAATGTTCAATTGTGAGATGGCATTTCCAGACCCTTTCCCAAACACTGGTTGAGTCCTTGCTTAGCTATGAGTCAGATAAACAACGCCAGGTCACGGTTACCTATGGTAGATCAATCGGAACTTCATAGGCTATATCTGTGGGATAAGACTATTATTGAATGTAATTACAGAAAACTCATACTTTGTTTCCCAGAAATTTGTGCGACATAACGTAGTGACTAATACTTTATATTAACAGAATTTAAATAAAACTATGGTTGTAAATCCTGGATTCGCGAGTTTCGAGGTAAGACAATTTCAATATTCCAAGTGACCACGACTTCTTCAGTGACTTTTTCCAAGCTTGAAAAGAGTTATGGAACTTAAACTGTATTCTGTATAAAATGAGAAAAGTGCTGCTTGGGGTTCTCTAATCAGTTTTTCTAACCAAATTTACAAAATCTGAAAACAGTAAACTTGGCTGGTATAAAGATTTCGACCTTTTCTCCTCACTCGAGGATTATTGGTCTCGCAGTACCTCTCGCTAGCTTCTAAACTTTGGTTTTTGTAATTAGTTAATTAATTTTCCTAATTAGTTCTAGGTGTTTTATCATCTCTTTATTGGTATATTTGTTGTTTAGTTTGTACAAGTTCTATTCACTGGATAATGAAATTGAAAATAAATTTAAATGGAGATATAAAAGTGGCATCTTGCCTCCGGCAATGAAATGACTTTTGATCCTATGTTATTGTTTTGGATAATTTCATAAATGCGGTTCCGGTAAGGACATTTGAAATTTAGTTTAAGTCACCAAGATTGGAAAATTGGGTGTGTAGGTTTTTTCATGAACTTGTAAGATGAGAACACCAATAAATTTATAATTAGGGGGTCCCGAGTTGTCGAGTGGTCTAAAGCGCTCACCGTTCCGGATCACTGCCATCTCACCTCTGTCTGCGTGGGTTCGAGTCTCAGGCTCGGCTAACGTGGGTACGTGAGAAAGCCTGCCAGTATCTTCTCGTGTGTCGGTGGTTCCTCCCGGGGTTTTCCAGGGCTCTTCCTCCACCATTAATACTGGCCGCCATGTATAGCCTATCTTGTGCTGAAAAATGGCGTTAAACCCTACAACAACAACAACAAGTTATTAGTAAATGCTTGAAAAATATTACGTTATTTAACGGTTCAAAAGGATCAATTCAAAATTTTAAAATATGAGGTACAACGTTCAAAGTTTTGAGGGTAATATGTTTAGTTTTTTCTCGAAAAGTCTTTAAATCTATTTTGTCACATTTTTTCAAAATCGACCAAAAACAAATAATGAATCACAAATATTAAGTGACAGGCCGAGGTGCTGGATTTTCTAAACTAACGAAGACCTACATATTTAAGAAATTCGTCTTGGTCATGACGTATTAACGACCTTATATTAATTTCAGCTTCTGTGCATATGAGTTTTACTTAAATTTGTTTTTGTCTGTGCTATTCCTCATGAGGTGCAGAAATTTGTCGAGCGTTAGCGTTTCAAAACTACTTTCATTTCATTTGTTGCCTTTTCAGCTTAAATCTGAAAGAAGTAAATATTAGTAATAAGACACCTCTCCATTGAATCTATTTTCATCTTTCAGTCACCTTATACATGTTGTATGAAAGATTATCTCCTGAAATTTACAAGAATATTTCATGCTTCACCACAACCAAGATCTTCAATTCATCTATAGATCTATTGATCCATTCGCACTGGATTTAGAAGCGTACTTAATGTTCAGTTGCTGCTATTGGCTGCGTTTCCACCGCTAGGAGATGAGGCACCTTACACACCAGCCGAGCTCATCTAAACCCCTCGGTCTTGTCAATATCTGTGTAAAACTGGGAAGCAAAGATATAAACGTCTAATTAAAAATATTTACACTATACCTTATTATTAGGATCCGTTTTGAAAATGTCGCTGAACTCAAAAATAATTACGGTGTATGCTGGTAAGTCTGTATTATAGCCCGCAAGGTAACTTTACTAAGAATGGCTTCATTTCATTCATAACTGGACATACAGCTTTATACTGAAAATACTTCAAATAATTTTGCTTTCTAGCCTTCACATTGCAACTAATTTTGGTATTGTACCTTTGTATTGACGAGATATTGAATGATCGATTTGTAGTGTTCCAAAACCAGATTAAAGGGAGAAAGGCACATGACCCTCTGTCTTTCTTACTTTAGATTCCAGTGTATACCTCAAACATTGTTGCTAGATTTCAGTCAAAATTTGGTATGCTGCCATAGATTGCGGAGTTTGTTTTCAAGCTTTCTCAGTCATTATTTCCAAGACTTATGGCCTTGTATATACACCTCAATCTAGTTTTCACAATATAACATTTCTAAGAATCGCTTGATTTCAACCAAAGTTTGCAGGTAGTTTTGCAGTAATGAGTACTTGAAAGAATTTCGTTTCAATTTCACAGCGTCATTTACAGGACCCATGGCCCCTGATTTGGCATAGTTTTATATGTGTTATTCGAAATATACACTTACAATCGATTATATGATTTCAATTAACTTTAGTGTCAACATTATTTTGATGACAACTTGATTGAGACTGATTTCAACGATACTATGTAAAGTAACGATCCTTGCAACATTACATCACTAGCTATTGTTTGGATTTCCAGCAACATTTGTCATGCAGTCTTACAGTGATGTGATTTTATATGAGGTTGCTTGATGGCATTCCAAAGCATGGTTAGTATTAGCTAAGACTAGTTAATTGTCTTTGCCCCTAAAATGCTGCTTGTATTCTTTAACTTTAACTACAGTTTTAACATTTCAACGGCATTTCGTACGCAGGTGTATATTGATCAGATCTCAACCATCCAGTGTGTGTGTGTGTGTGTGTGTGTGTGTGTGTGTGTGTGTGTGTGGAGAAATGAGTGTCCGCAATGTAGATGTGCCTGTTTTATCTTTCTATTCATTACCCTTAATGCCAATTGGGTTCGGCATCCATTCACATTAACGGCACTACTGAAGATTTTGCGTGCCTTTTAATTCAGTATTAGCACAAGATAGCTTTCCACAAGCTTTGCACTTCATGTGACGAAATTTAGAAGGAAGGGAATTCTTTAATATGCTCTTTTGTTCGCTTGCTTGCGAGAATAATGTTTACTAGTATAGCTCATCTCTGCATGGCAAGGCTCCGATATGTTGGCCTATCTACGCCTTGACTGATGGATCAGATATCTGAGTGCTTTGCACTAGCGACATTTATTGGTTTCACAAGTTTTCTCCTTTTAGTAAGTAATGTCAACCAACCAGTAGCGTATAACAGCTGCGGCCGATAATGGTGGAGATAATTGAGATCAAAAGGATACTTTGTAAGTTTAATATCAAAAGTCTGATTACATACCAGAAAGAAACCATTACAAGTAAATTTAAGGAAAAGGACGTATTTCTGCAAAAACGGACCTGCAGTGAAGAATGCTTATTTATGGGCCATTCTGGTTGTGTTCAGCCCTTGTCTCGATCATGGAGGAACAGTGTTCAAATTTAGTATAAGCTGATTTTGATTGGATGCGGTGGCATGTCACCGTATCCAATGAAATTCACAGACCCGAAGCACTGAAATATCTGATCGAGCCGCCAAGGTGTTTGATAGGCTAACATGTGCGGAAGCTGGCTTGCGAAGATGAGCATAACTTTGCAACTACGTGTCTAACGGAATTATTTCTGCCTTCTAAAGATTAATAAGCACCTCAAGATTATGCATAATCTGAAGTACTTATCTATGATGAATGATAGTGCTTTGAACTAAAAACATATTCCTGCCAAGAGTAAACGTATAAAATGTCTCACTCCTGTGACAATTTTTAGTCTTCCTGTATTGAAATAGACCTACATTTTATTATCTAGTGATTTCATGTGTACTTTAACATATCAGACTATATGTAGTGTATCAATCAGAGTTTATAAGCAGCTAAATTAATATTGAGACTGAATCAGATTAAATTTTCCGCTAACCGTTTTAGTTCTGAGCTTTATATAAAAAAATGGCGTTTGGAAATAATATATATGTATGTAACTATTAATGGAATTTCTGGTGCATTACCTCCACCGGCTAGTTATTGTTATTATTTGTTCGTTCGTCCACTCTCTAGTCGTTGTTTCTTCTCTAGTCTCTTAATTTACACTCAAGGATCATACCTGAATTATCTTGAATAATTGGGTTCATCGAAAGGATCGCCTTCCATTATGGATATAATTTCATTTCTTGATTTTCCAATGTTGACACATACATTTTCATGATAACACATTTAAAAAGCAAAACGAAAAACCAAATGATACAAATATGTATGTATCACCATCTCCTATGATCACTAAAATTTATTACATTGATCAAAAATACAGGTCGTGTTCTATCTTCACAAATGTCCCGGAAAGCAACGTATTTGTTTCAAACGTCAAGAGAATAAAAGAAATGATGCGTTCATATGGATTTTGGTTGGGCATGATGTTTTACACGTGGAAGGCTTTTTTGAGAAGTGTACAATACAGTATACATTTTGGGATACGAATCTTCTATTAAATGCAGTGGGATTTGTTGTCTGAAACAGAACGTAGTCTGCAAAATGTTATCATTATAGCACGATCTATGGCTGGGTCAAGAAGCGCATTTTAGATTCATAGTTTATTTACAATTATGGTGCGAACAAGCATTTCTTAAAACTGAAATACCACTTTTAAGCACATTCATGTCATGAACATGCAACACCAGTATCTTCATCCAGACCACAGTTATCAACGCTACTACAGCACCGGAGCAGAGGAATAGGTTAATTTCTTCTCCGCTGAATTCAAGCTCATCAAGCCATATAGGACCATCTCCATCTGGCAATTCGTAGTCTGGTAGTACCGTTCCGTTTCTGCAAAAACAAATTAGAAGGCATAACTTAAAGCTACTGAGGTATGTCACTCATATCGCATGACAATTATCTTCGAAGGAACTAATGCTGATCTCTCTTCCAATTTACATACCAACAATCAAACAATTAATCTAAGCACACACACACACCACACATCCACACCACACACACACACACACACGCAGAGATATCTATCTCTCTATCTATCTATCTATCTATCTATCTATATATATATATATATATATATATATATATATATATATATATATATATATATATATATATATATATATATATATATATATATATATATATATATATATTGCTACGTGTAGGCTTCTACAAAAGTAACAAAAGGAACGAGTGAAGGCAACAAGCTTTGTAAGTTTTAACAAAATAATTTATTTCCCTAGAAAACAATGTAAAAATAGGAAATAGGGCTTACAGTTTGTGAATATAATCCACAAAAACTAATCCTAGAATTGAAAAATATAAGTCCTCTCACTAAACAGTTCTAACTGAATCCAGGTTAGAATCCCGACGACGTTCCAAGATGGAGGACGATGAGGTCAGATGAAGTAGTTGTACAAAAGGTCAACAGTTCCTCGTTGAATCACAACTTATAATGTTCCATTTTAGAAATCCAGAATAAATTTCTAATAAATGTCTTTGTCCAAGAATTTTGATGACGAAAAGCTCTTGTAGGTTTACTAGAGTGAATAAATTATTTTAAATTAAAAAAATAACTCAAACAGCAACACCACAGAGTACCTCTGTACCCCAAAGGTATTTTTTTACGACTAACTATTTCACGGAGATATGAGTATTTAAACCCAACTAAAACGTCATTTCAGACCCGAGTGATGGGTCACGTGGTCACTAAATCATCGAACAGCGCAGTAACATAATTGCCATTTTACACGTAGGCTAGAATATCCCTATCTAAAAATCAGATTCTCACGCTGGAAATAAATAAAAAAGAAAGGCTGTTTACAACATGGCTAACACGTCGGCCGAATATGACCTTGGTAATAGCCAATCGTTTTCACTCGATGTTTACAAGATCTATGAACCAAAGTGAGATAACAAATAGTGCTTAAGTCATACTTTGCGTTCTAATTAGACTGAATATTTTTTCAAGTATATCAAATCCCGTGAAAATAATCATTACAATAAAATGTAATGAAACAAAAATAAAAAATTAATTTAAACTAACACACAAGTAATTAAATTGCATATTTGTAACAATATATATATATATATATATATATATATATATATATATATATATATATATATATATATATATATATATATATATATATATATATATATATATATATATATTCGATCTCTTTATTTCTCGGAGTCTCCTGACCAAGGTTATGATTTCCAACTGGGACATGATACGACTAAGATTGCATCCTTTATTGCAATTAAATTCATCAAAACGTAACAGTAATTGTTGTGCAACATCATAGAGATGACCACCTCTAGGCTATAAAGATGATTTCAAATAAGATTCTTTGATTCAAATGTAAAATTAAGGTTTGTTTATGAGTTTTTTGCCTTCTATTAATCCAACGCACTGCAGGTAATCTTGCATACTGAACATGGAAACATTATAGTCGGCGCCTGAGCCAAAGGGGCGAAATTCTAGAAAATAACATGTTGCCACTCTACTTATGATCTGGTAAACACAAGTGCATGAAACGTCTTTAGCCAACTTTCTGCGCAATATCTGACATGAGGAGTTCACAAACTAGGTCAGACATCTGTCAAACATGTATAATACACAAGTTTCTATGTGTTCCAAAGTTGAGTCTGCATCAGCGTTAGCTGTGATAATGGATGAGTCAAAATAGGTAAGGTTTCTGACACTTAAGATTTAATAAGCCTTTGTAGGCCAATTTTTAAAGACGTAATAGAAGTCAGTCGGGAGTGAAGACTTTGAAACCAAGATACCAAAATGGAATTCATCTAAATAAATTGGACAATTTCACTCAAAATCTAAGTTAAATTGCTTGCAAAGAGTATTTAACGTTGTGCTTAAGGAATTTATGATAGAGAATGTTTAGATTCACCTTTGGTCAAACAGTGTCAACAATCAGCGACGATTATCTCTAACAAAATACAAACAGTGAATGAGGATACGGAAAGAGTGAAGGGAGAGTTAAAGAAATTTTAGTGTAAGAATGAAAACCTGACACAGAAAATCCAAGGTCTGGAAGCTGTGCAAACAATTAAGAAGGAACCGATTCCTGAATTACAAACTCGTAATGACGCTTTAAGAAAAAAAGCGGAGGAACAGCAAACATATCAGTTAGAATAATGGCGATTTTCCGAGAGATCTGGTGCGTTTAAGATCGATTTTGGAGGATTAGCTTGATATACTCTATTACATCGGCACAGTCAAAATTTTTTAATGTACTTTAGTTTTGCAATTAATTTACAAATATTTACAAGGGAATTGTACACAGATCAAATTGTAATAATAATAATAATAATAATAATAATAATAACGGGTAGAGGAAAACACTGCATAGAGGCAGGAACAATCAGTCTATTTTCCTTAAAATCAGTGTTTCCCAACCATTATTTAAAGGCCCTATTGGACATTACAAACGTTACCGCTTAGATATAAACGAAACAACAATAAGGTTTACTGAACGCTGTATCAAATGTTTGTCAGAAAACAATATGGCCGATGTCGCCATGTTTTGTGGTTAAATGACATCATACAATATTTACAAGTCGCTAAACAACGCTATTCATCCTCCTTTCTCTTTTGACAAGGTAGATAATTCTTGTTAACTGTGCAAAATTTAAAGGATTTCCCCAAGCAGCAGGAAGGGTGAACCCTACAACTTTGCAGAGACCTTATTTTTGAAATTTAAGGGTTCCTACGAAGGCTGAAAAAAAAAAGTTTTTGCCTTAACAGTAAAAACTTCTCTAATTGACCAGATTTTTTCCGATTTTTTCACGTGCTGGTCACTACGCGTATGTCATTCACCCTTCCTGCTGCTATAAATTAAACAGCAAGTATAAATATTATCAATAATGAGTATTGGAGAACCACACTCAGCTAAATTAGCTCGAGAGCGACTAGAGGCAATTAAAAAATATCTACCTGTTCGTGATTCTGTTAAGCAACAACTACAATCGCGTCAGGAGTCTCAGGTGGAATTTACAGAAGGTACAGAAAAATTATTTAAACCGATTGTCGAACCAACGAAATAAATTGTTACAGCAACTGAGGCAACACAAAGAGCTCTTGCAACATTGCCTGTTGATATTGCTGACCTGATTCAAGCTGCTCAACCACCACCCGTTCAACCACCACAACCACCAAGAACCAGAACTAATATAATAGATAAATTTACACCTGAAGGTATTGCTGCTATCAGGGACCCAACCCAATTATTTGATATTGCCGCGTTTGGATATTATGAAAGAAAAAAATATGTAAAACCAGAACATGTTAAATCATTAAGCTCTGCCAGTTGGATCAGGGATATATATCGCGTCTCTACTGGTATTCCAGAAATCAGATCTGATAAAGATATTAGAGATTTTAATGAATTTGATGATGCTGTATATAAACATATAAAAGAGACCGAACAAATTAAAAGATTATCACAACCACCACAATTTGAATTATCACCACTATCATCACCGCAGCTTAAACTACAACAACACAAGATACTACAACGACAACAAGAGATACAACGACAACAACAACAACGACGAGAACAACAACAACGACGAGAACAACAACAACAACAACAAAAAGCACCAAAAACATTTGAGCAATCACTTCGTTATTATCCAGAATCACCAAAGACACCATCGAAACCAATTAAAAAAGCATCACCGAAACCAAGTGAAGAAGAAGAATTTCAAGACGCTCCCGGAGCAACTGGAAGTGGTCTAGGAAGTGGCCTTATTACTTGTCCCTATAACGTTCTTGCTGATGTCGATCGACTAGAAATTCTCATTGGAGGAAAACGAGCTGGTAATAATTCCCCAGAAATCATTAATGAAGCAGCTGATATTTGCAAACGATTATTTACAGGCGGTATCATGGATATTAATGTATATCGGTCTCTCATTAATGAAATCGCCGATGATTATCATAGTGACTAAGTATTTAATTAGTGATAAAGTCACTTAATAACAAAATGATCGTGCATGGTACTCAACGTGGACCTACCATGGTCAGGGTAATAAACTCTCGATTACCAGTATACAAAATGACCTACGGAGATGGACTAGGTGATGTTGTTCAGGGTCTGTTTAGAAGAATAGCCCCAAAAGTAATACCGATTGCAAAGCAACTAGGAATGAAAGCTATTGATGTTGTTCGTGAAAAAGGTATAAGCGCTGTTGGTAATATTGCTAGCAAAGCATTCTCAGCAATCAAAGATAGACTATCAAGATTAATACGCAGACCACAAGCGGTCCGACCTCAACCTGTGAAACTGGCTAGCACTGAAGTGATGCCCGCAAGTGTAAGTAAAATAATAAATCAAGCCGCTAATCAAAACCTAGCGGAGTTGGCTGATGTACCAATGTAGGAAAAGGAAAAAAATATAACCACTAGTCTCATAGCAGGAAGTGGTCTCACTTCCCGAAGTGGTCTTCGTGTTAGACGAAGACGATAATAATAAAGATGTTTAAGCGCATATCTGACCCCGCGTTTGACATGGACGCACCAGTTCTCAAAGATGAGTCTGTGCGCGATTATCAGTATTATTCTTACGATGCACGAGAGCCAGATCGGCGTGGACGAATCGAACTACAGGTTCAGGATACAAGCAGATATTTTCTACCCGCTGAGGCATTTATTGAAGTAGAAGGTGAGATTTTAAATAACGCTAATCCTGCAGCACCAGTAGCATATGGAGCTGATGTTAGGGTTGGTTTTGTTAATAATGGTATTATGGCGTTATTTGATAGCGCTACGTACATGACTGACGGAAAAAATATTGAATCAATCCAGAAGGATGTTGATGTTGCCACGACGATATTGGGTCTTGCACGATATAGCGATGATTATTCAAGATCAGCTGGTCCATCAATGATGTTCTCAAAAGATACTTCTGACCACCCTGATAATAGAAATGTAACATTAAATGCAGCTGGAACCGAAGTCGCATCGATGAATGAAAATTTTAACTTAGGATTTGCAGCGCGTCGATCAATGCTGAAAGGTAACAGAAGAGTATTTTCATGTGCAATTCCACTGTCACATATTTTTGGATTCTGTAGAAATGTCAGAAAAGTCATTTTCGGAGCCAAACATGCGATTGTACTTGTACGAAAAGGCGATGATAATGATGCATTATGGAGACCCATTGGTGATGCTGGTATGGTAGTACTAACAAAACTTTCACTGTGGATGCCAGTAATGACTCCAACAGTACCTGAAGAAGAACGTTTACTTAGTTTTATGAGTCAAGGTGGTAAATCGATGTTATCATGGTTAACAACAACTACAGATGTTGTGCAGAGCGCTATTAATGGTTTATTCACATGGCAAATAGCATCACAGCAAGGTGTTTCTGCACCACGGCATATATTTATTGCATTTCAAAATACTGCACGAGTAAACTCGCAAACACATAATATTATGGTATTTGATAAACTCGGTGTTTCTGAGGTTTCATTAAGGATTAATGGACATCAAGAACCATCCGAGGATATTTTGTTAAATTTCGATCAAAATCATGTAGCACGTGCATATCATCGTCTTATGTCGTTCGTGGGACGTGATCAAAACATTGATACTGGTTTACAAATATCGCAGCTAGATTTTACATCGCTGTATCCGATTTATTACTTTTCATTAGAACATTTAGATTTAACCAGACAATCAGTAGTTGATATACACTTCAGAGCTCGTGCAACATTGCCAGTAGCACCAGCACCATTAATTCCTAATTATAGAGCAATAGCCGTTATACTCAGCGATAAATCGATGTTACTCGAAGGTGTTGGTGGTCGCATGAGAGTTATTGATGCTCCAGTAGAAAACATGTAATTAGATCGTTCATAATATTAATGATGTCATATCATCACGTTAGTGTGAGTCTGACTCCTGGTCAGACTAAAAAGCTGCAATCAGCATAAAAAAATAACTGTGGAATAAAAATATCGCTAAAGCGAGAACACATGACCGGTGCAAATAAACTATCGTTGACCGAGCGTCAGTTCAAAAACTTCAATGAAGCCAAAAAATCAAATAAAGCTATAAAACTTAATCTTTCTGCGGGCGCCATCAAAGACGTTGCTAAATCGGGTGGTATATTTCCACTTCTCGCAGCTATACCAGCATTAATAGCAGATGCAGCCCCAGCTGTTGCAAAAGCAGCTGCATTAGGTGCTGTTGGAACAGCTGCTGGAATGGCATTAAAGAAAGCAACCGGACAAGGAATCAAAAAAAAGGGAAAAGGTCTAAGACTACCAGGAACCCCGTATTCGTGGTACGGAAAGGATCTAAGACTACCAGGAACCCCGTATTCGTGGTACGGAAAGGGTCTAAGACTTCCCGGGACAGTTTACTAATATCACCCATGTCCAATTTTGATTTACTTAATGCTGCTAAAAACTTAAAAATAAAAAACTTCAGAGGCGTTTTTATGCGCGATCAATTGCCAAAAAAAACCAAACAATATTGAAACCGGTATAATTAATCTCGATAAAAACTCTGGTCCAGGCACGCACTGGGTCGGATATGCAACTGATCCACGTGGAATTATTTATTTCGATTCGTATGGATTAGCACCACCAAAAGAATCTTTAGAGTACGTTACCGGCGATATTCCAATCTGGTATTCAACGCTACCAACACAAAAATTAACTGATCCTCCAATATGCGGTCGTGAAACCCTCGCTATGCTTGATGCTGTATCAAAATCAACAGCACCACCTCATAAAGTCGTGCACGCGTTCACTACACTACGTCATAACACTTAAAGAGATATCAGTAAATATAATGGTAGATATTTATGGAAGATCTACTCGCAAAGATCAGAAGGTCGATTTATCTAAATATACAACTCTTGATCAGCTCAGAAATGAAATCGATGATTTATTAAATATCACAAGTGTGGATCAAAATGAAGTCGTCGTTTTCCAGGACAAACAAGGACGATTAAAAACGAGTAACATACAACTACTAGATGTACTTGTACGAATTCCCAACGCGGTTGTTAATAATATCGTTACTTTTGCTGATCAAGGTAAAATACAGGATTCCGGTAAATCGGTTAACGATTATGTTAAGAAAACTGGTGATATATTTACCGGTGACATTATTATGTCAAGAAGAAAAATTACATATCTTGGAGATCCAATCGCAGATACAGACGCAGCAACAAAAAAATATGTCGATGATCAAGAATCCAAGTACGTGTCAGTGCGCAGTGGTATAATGCGTGCATTTGTCGACATGAATAATAATTGTATTAATAATCTCAGAACACCAGAAACAGATTTTGACGCCGCAACGAAGAAATACGTCGACGATAAGGAAATTCCAATAACGACTTCGTTAACGACAATCAATGATGGAATTGCTGCATTTAGAACTGATTATATTAATCATGTACAAACATTTCTAAATTTCCGTAGAAATATAAACAGATCTATTAACGAATTTTTTGGAACTCCACCAGTCGTTGACATAAAACTTACCGACATTAACATGAAAATCAACGATATTGTTAGTGGAATTCCTAATATCATTGAAAAAACGAATCTTATTAAAATTCCTCACAAGCAGATCTTCAACGTAGTATACACAGTAGCATCAGGATTAGGAGTATGGACACTGCAAGATAATAATCTCAAACACACCGCAGAAGTCACTGGTGTATACAGACTGTCCGTATTTAGTAGTGCAAATTCAGTATATTTACTACATTTCCATGGCGTTATTCAAACGATACTTTTTCTGCAGTTGTATCCGTTATAATAAATAAAGATGCGGAAGAAACATTTCTGCTGGAGCACTATACTGGTGGTGCTTGGAATTTGTATGTGAAACTCCTCAATTAGTTATCTAGATAAGTATAATGAATCAAGAGTCATTTATCGACGTTCAACGTCACAGATACGCTCAAGTATGTGAGTGTCAAACCAAACTAAAAAATATCATCGACGATTACACGATAAAGGTAAAAAAAATATCGGCGACGTATGGTTGTTATTGATATAATGGTATACTCGGTTTCTGCTGTTATTGCTGGAACTGGATTATTACTATCAACAATAACGATGACAGCGCCTGCAGTTGTAACAATTATAGTTTCAACGGCAACAACATGCGCAGGTATTTTCAGTATTATCGCTAAGAAAATATCTACGTGTACAAATGATAAACTAAACGGGTACATAATGAAATTGCACACAGCAACAGCCGCCTACACTAAATTATGCTCGTATCTTTCCTTGTATCTCAGTGATGGTAAAATATCTGATGAGGAGTTTGCAACGATAATGAAAACCTACGATGAAGCATTCATAATCGCTAGTGACAATAACGGAAAGATGGAGAATTAAATAATAACGATAATAATAATGTCATCGTTAGAATTACTTCAGCAGATCGTAGCTAATACAACGCCATCAAAAACTACTATGATATCATTAAGTTCAACCAATCCTGAATTTAGCGTTAATTTTCCAACCGCAATTCCAGCGAAGGAAATAGCACTAGCACAATTACGAGTTTATCATAGCTGGCCTAATATCAGGTCAAAACCGTTTGGTGGACAACCAGCAAATAATTCACTGGTATTTGCGAATAAAAAAAAACCTGATGGAAGTCCTGATTGGCAAGTTGTTGGAATTACAACGGGCAGTTATCAAATAGACGAGATTAATGATGAGTTCCAACGCAGAATTAAATCTATCACAGGGGAAGAATCTAAAATAGCGATCACTGCTTACGAACCAACACTATCAGCGGTGATTGAAATAAATTCTCCTGATTACCTCGTAGATATTTATCAAAGTTCGATCAGATCAGTGTTAGGATGGCCTGATATTCCACCGTTTATCAAGGACCACCAGAACCACAACGATCTGATTTCGTCACGGATAAAAAAATATTTATAAACTTCCAGAATATCGAAAAGTAAAAGAGGCTTATCAATGGCAAAAATATTTAGGCGATGAAAGAGTTATACATTATATAGATAGAATAGAAAGATATTTTATAAAATCAATTGATGGTAAAAAAGGTGTAATAGAAGTACTTGATATTGATTTAATAAATTCATATGCTAATACAATTAAATCAGAGCATGAACGTGTATTTAATAATCTACAAAATTTATTTTCAAACATTAATGTTTATTACAGCGATGATTTAAAAAATCAAATAATTGCCTCAATACAACATTTGAATCAAGTTGCTTCAGACCTAGAGTTTATGAATAATGTTTTTGTTAACAGAGAGAAACATTTATATAACCCAGAAACAAGAAGATATATTGTAGGTTATATAGTTAATGAAGACGATCCAATTCAGCGTGTTCCACACAATCGTTTATTTACAACAGTATTTCTTAAACATTTCGGAATTACGCAAGAACAACTACTAACATTCATCATTCCCGGATTTAACTCGGACGAGTTAAAGAAATTAGTTAATGATTTTATTGATGAACAGTTTAAAAGAATATGTGATTCATGGAGAAAATTAGCCCCAGCACCGGTTATACTAAAACACAATAACAACCCTTTTGGTGCCGGACGTCATATATCGCCAGGCATTGTAAACATAACATCAGTAATTGCAGTCAATCTGGTATGCGATGTTATTGAAGGTAGCTATCAGGTAGATCTTTATAAGTCTAACCAGGCCCAGCAAGGGTACATATTATTCAGTTTTAGTCCATTAGCCCCACCAGGGTGGTTAATTGTATCAGAACCAATTAACCCCGTGTACCTGCGAGTTCATAATCCGTTATTATCAAGGATACACTTTAAACTTACAGACCAAAGCAATCGCATTCTGGACACAAGAAAATAAGAACTAAATATAAATCTGTATGTGAAATCATAATGCGTTAGCATAACAAAAAAAATATCCGGATGTTGTCTATGATACAATACAATAC
>JAECUM010010609.1:0-15432 GCA_016617855.1 Megalonaias nervosa
TGGTTGAAGGGCAGGCAAATGTGACACCTAGCCCCTAGTGGGCTGGTCCTCCTAACATTCTCCCTACTCGATTCCACCTCTTACCTTTGCTGTGGGAAAAATTCTTTTGTAATGAAAGTTTGCGTGTTAATCGTTTTAATCTTGATAATTCGCAGGTGTTAGTTTTGTGTTTGTGTTCCCCTTAATGTTTTTTGTTTTGCAGTGCTTGACATTGCAGGGCCGGATGGGGTGGGGTCCGGACCTACCCCCTCCCGCTGCAAAAAGAAAACGTGCACACATAAATTTACAGTCACTTGTCACTCGAAATTTTACCATCGGTATTCTATTTTCTTGCTCACGTTTATTGGGTATTATGCATACTGAGTAAATATACACATGTACGTTTGCTTTGGTGCCCTTTCGAGGAAGGTCAGAGCCCTTTTGAAATTTTGCCCCCCTCCCCCCTTCCTCAACACTTGACCTGATCCTGCCCATGTATTGTTATGCCTCTTTTAGAAATACCGGTTTTACCCGTGCTACAACGTTAGCCAGCAGCATTGGCATAACCTTTAGCATTTCTTACTGAAAGGGGCACTTTTGTTTTTCCTTTGTTTCCTGTATGTAGCGTTCGTATTAATTTATGCTAGGATCTGCAATTTTCCTATTGTTGTCGTTGTTGTTGTGGGCTTAACGCCATTTTCAGCACATGATAGGCTAAACATGGCGGCCAGTATATACGGTGATGGAAGAACCCGGGAAACCCATGGGAAGATCCACCAAACAACTAGAAATTGCTGGCAACCTTTCTCAAATACACAATTTCGCCGAGCCCGAGATTCGAATCATGCGGAGCGAGCGAGGTGAGAATATTCCGTGATTTTAAAGGCGAGCATCTTAGACCAATCGGGTACCTGAGCCCATGATTTTCCTTTCCTATTTGTTAAATTGTTATTCAGAGTGTTTCTTTCCTCCCCTTCTTGGCGGGGAAGCCGTGCAGCTCCTATCTTAAGGCCCCCCTCTCCTACTGGAAGAGGTATGTCTGACTGCCCTTTCCAGAAATGCACCAACCTTCTACCATCATCCTCACACCCGCCCACCCCCACCCCGCCCACCCTCCGTTTTTCAGGCGGACAGGACCACTCGGTATTAATTTACTAGGTTAAATGCCCGTCCTAGGACGGGAATGAAGAAAGAAAAATATGTAAAATAATTGGGATCAGCGACTATAAAAGAAAGTTTTAACATACAAATACAAAATAAAGTTTTAAAAGAATTGTGATGCCGAAGCAAGTTTCAAACGCGCGACCTCTTGCTTGGCTGCCTGAACTCACAGAAAGACAAATGTGGATGTTTATATATGACTAGGTTGATTGCCCGTCCTAGGACGGAAATTAAAAAAATAAAATAAATAAAAAAAATAAAAAAATAAATAAATAAACTGGGTGAGAGAGTTTAAAAGAAGTTTGAAGATAAATATAAAAAAGTATTTTAAAAATAAGAAAAAAATAATACGAATGCCGCCACGAGTTTCAAACTCGTGACCTCTTGTTTGGCAGCCGGAACATATAGAAAGACAAATATTGTTGTTTATGCATAAGATTTACCAAGGTTTCTACCATTCCGTGTTTTTTTTTTTTGTTTTTTTTTTTGGAAGTGGGGTAAGATTCTCTACTACATCTGATCATGATATCATCAATGCAATTTATTATTTTTATCCGTTGTGTACAGTAGGCTTTCTATCTGAAGGGTACAATACTGAGTTGTAATTTTTGCAGTTAATTTCTTTTTCTCTGTATTTGTTTTGCAGTTCAATATCGAATGGTTTTTTATTTGCGTATAAATTTTGTTTCACATAAAGTGGCATACTGGTAATTTTTAAAAATATCTTCTAAATGCTACAGCTCTAGTTAGCCAGATATCATGTAGATACATATATATCATGCTTTGCATGGATGTTGACTTAATATTTGCCCAGGTTTTCATTAGGATTTTTAAATTCTACTTTATAATCTGTTTACCAGCAAAAATTTTGGATTAAAAGTTTGTATATATTGAAATATTTTCCTCAGTCCATATTTTCTTGATCTGACTATATTTAAGAATTATATTTTTGATATATCTCATTTTTCTTGGTGGTTCTATTAATTTGGTTATATTATTGTTTCTGTATATCCCAGGTATTTGTTTCAACGCATACACAAATAAATATATATTTTTCCACACAGACTCCCTTTTATCCATGTTTTTAATGCTATTTCAAATATTTTCTAATTTATAAATGTCTAAGGTGTGGGATATTTAGTCATCCCTCCATCATTATTTTATGAGTATTCGCTGCTTAGAGGTAATGTAATTTCCCCATATGAACAGGATTTTCTTTGTCAAAAGTATCTATCATACTGTCCTTTAAATCTACCTAGTTAAACATATACCGTATTTTAATATACATACGTCTGAGCGACATGCATTCGATCTATTATATTCAAATTTGCATGTGCCTACATTTGCAAGTTAGTTCGTAGTTTTCTAAAATGTGTTGAATTTTTTTACTCTTAGATCTCCCCCCCCCCCATAAGTCTCTCTTAAGCCTTTTACATGTGTCGTTACAAGGTCTGGTTTGAGTCCAGGGTGGTTCCCCCGCCAGTTAACTATTAACAGAATTTCACTTTATTGCATGATTGATTTTAGATCCTATTGCTTTTCCCAAGTCCATAAATTCCTTTCCTAAATGTTTGAAGGGGTAGGCATCGGAACACCATTTTTAGTTCCATTCTCTTTATATTTTTATTGTTATGTATTTTTATTTGGAGGGCTTCTATTGCTATTAAATATAATATCATCGATAAGGAATAATCCTGTCTCACTGAACGTTCTATATTAAATTTCATCGTGCGTATATAAGAAACTATATATATGTAACTATACTCTATTCTGTCAAAGGCCTTTTCTTGATCTATAAGATCAAGGCCCCCTCCTCTTCCTTAGTTTCCAAATATTCAATCGCTGTTTTTAAGGTTAGAATTTTGTTCTGAATATAATGTTAATTATGTTTCCGATACATGTTTTAATTCTGTTAGCAAGGATCTTACTACATATTTTATAGTCTGTATTTAAAAGCGACATCGATATCCAACTAATTAGGTCTTTTACATCACCTTTCCCCTTATACGTAAGTGTTTCTACCCCTTCTTTCATCGTGGACGTCATTGCATTGTTTAATAGAATATTAAGATATCTTTAATATTGGAATTAAGAGATATTTGAAGGTAATATATAAATCTGTCGTTAAGCCACCAGGAGCAATTGATTTGCCTTGATGGAGTTGTTTGAATGCTGTAATTATTTAGTTTGATATTATAAGTTTTTCGCATTGAGACCTAGAGTCCTCGGGGATTTGCGAAAATTGTATATTCTCAGCGTATTCTTCTATCACCCCCCCGTGATATATTTTGTGTAATGTTTAATTCTTTATAAAAGCTGTATATTTATTCCATTATGGGTGTTGGTTTAGTTATGGTAACGTTATCTTTTTTTTAGTTTTTCCATATGCCTGCTATTTTCTTGTCTTATGTCTTCCATGATTTGCATCCCTCTTGCTTTAATATATCACTTGGAGAATTCTCCTGATCTTATTTTGTGCCGGTTTTAATTTGAAATTTTATAAAGCTTCTTACTCACTCCATTTATTTTCTGCTGTTTTTTTCTTGATATTTGCATAGAAAATAGTAGTAGTAACAGAGCCGGCTTTAGGCCGATTGGACCGATATGGCCCAATCGGGCCCCTCATTCACAGGTGCCCAGCGCGTTAGTAATTTTTAAAAATATATCTATAGAGAGAAAGTAATTTTAAATCGATGGAAGAAAATTTTAAGTTCAATATCGTATAAAACTTGTTTAAAAGTTAATTTCCAAATACCGTGCTCACAGGGGGCCCCTCGAGTAAATCCAGGGGTCCCACCAAAATGATCCAAATCAGGCCCCGCATTTGCTAAGGCCATTGCTGAGTAATAACATAGTTCTCTTTCATAACTCAACGTTGAATACACATAATCAAAAAGAAGAATGAAAAGTAGGTTGCTGGATTCGAACCTGGTACACATGCGTGATATGTGGATATATTTACCATTAAACTAAGAATATTACAAAAATACTCTTCGAATCTCTTGATTATAATGTTATTAATATATATCGATCACATTGGGACAAAAACCATTTTAATTTGAATGGTTGATTGGTTGGTTGGTTGGTTGGTGTGTGTATGTGTATATGTGTAACATTTTATTTGGCTCTGCATTGCGGCCAGTATTTGTGGTGGAAGAAGAACCCGGGAAGAACCACAGCCTCCAGGAAGCTACTGGCAAGCTTCCTCACATGCCCACGTAGGTAGAGTCGAGACTCGAACACATGCGGACGGAGGTTAGTGTCAGTGATATAATAAAGGTGAGCGCCTTAGACCACTCGAACACCCGTGACCCCATTCATAATTAACTCCAGTGAATTATGAAAAAATGTTTTAAATGGAAAATCCACTGATTCGCAGACTAGCATATAATAAAATATGTATAATCATCTGAAATTCATGTACATAATGAATGCTACATACAGTAAAAAATATAAATAAAACAACCATCTCTCCTACAAAATATATACTGTATCGATCTATATCTAAATAACCAGGCCTATCTTCAAGATTAAAACTTTATACAGTCCGAATTAAAACCACTATGCTATTCCGGATTACGACCAGTTATTCCAGCTCCGTTTAATAAGTATACTAATACAATAACGTGATTACGTGAAGTGATCACATAAGCCACTACTTTATGGATGCCAATTGCAGAACCCCGATATTTAGACCGTCCAACTCATGCGATCACTTTTTTTCCGTCTCACTGGTAACCGTAATAGCGAAATTACGTTGTATATAATACTCTTAGGTGGCACATATAAATTGTACCTGAGCCAGATATATACTAAACCTTTGGGCGACACATGAACCATTCGGCGACCGGTCGCCCAAAGGTTGGTTATATGCATGAGCGTACATCGTTTTACCTTTCGGCGACAGTAAATGGGCACAAAAAAAAAAAAAATGTATGTTTGTCATTTATTGTATTTTACCAATTTTTCGAGTATTTTCATATTCCTTTCAGTATTCCATACAGTATTCACTATATAGGCACAATCATGACTCGTACGTATTCACACATTATCAGTATACAACGATGTCGCCGAAAGGTTGCAATTTAGACCCTGTCGCATAAAGGTCGGATTTGTGCATATATATATATATATATATATATATATATATATATATATATATATATATATATATATATATATATATATCTTTGAAGTAGATCATTGGCCGTGACAAAGCGTTCATATTTAGTCACCAGGCAACAATATGTATATTGTATTCGAAGTTGTAAAAGACTAAACGTTCAATTACTTCCAGAGTTTCCTAGAAATTTTATTCACCTTGGTGCAAGGTAGTGTCAAAATGGGTTGAATTCAGCTTAATAGCAATCAATGGAGGCGATATTCTGCCAAATTTATGCTAGGATCCCATGTCGCTACAAAAGACTCAACTGATTTAAAGAACGCAAGTGAATTCCGTCGAGAAAATCAAGGTACCTTAATGAGATATACCTACTTTAATGATTGACCGGCTAGAGATTGGTATGAATACGTTTGCAAAGATTGATCGAATGGTATAAGCAATTGAAATGAATATATACTATCAGATAATTTTTCTAACAACAAATAGAAGCGGCATTTAAAAATTTACGTCTCCTTTTCATCGAGCGAAGACAAAACAATTTTGCCTTTTCTATTAATGATTTTAATCTTAACGCCATTGTGTTGGAATTTCGATTCCTGCGATTGCTGAGCCATTGTAAATAGATCTGGCAAAAGTTAAAGTTTCTTAAAGATACAGAACGACGGCAATTAGATAAAGCCTGAAAGTAACAGTTTATCATAAATAAAACGAATGTTTGATACACACTTTATAAATTTTAATATGTTGCTGTCATCAATAGCGCAGGAATCATTATTGTCTTAATCATGAATCTTTAATGCATGTATATTTCCATTTTAAAATAAAATATATTTTTCCTGTTAAAAATTGAAAGATTATTATGTGGTAATCGTTAATCGTTGCTCCTTTATGCATGCACTGGTTTATATCAGTTTCAGAAACAATTATCTTTCATTATACTTTTATACCATCTACAGCTGAAAATATTTTAAGTTTTATTACAACTGGGCTAATGCAAAATCCAGCAACAATATTTAGATCAAATGAATGAAAAATTGTATTGAAGACATTTATACTAAATCCCTGAATGTACAGTTTCTGACACAAAATATTACAATTATTATTTAATTGTAGGAAGAAAGATAACAAGATTAGGAAATAGATACAGTACTCTAAGTTTAATGTTTGGTGTAATGAACAAACTAAATACATATTGTACAAACAAAGAAAAAAATCTGTTCCATAAAGAAAAGTCTATGCTGGTTACGCAGAAAACCAATCCCAAAGAGATACCACTGAAAACTGCAACAATGGATTCAAATACATTATGTCAGTGATAGATGTGTTGTCAAGATTGGATCAAGTTAAGCTAAAATTGGAGATGACATACATGTCGCTTGAATGATACCTTTAAACCAGAGAAAGTACAGTTTGATGAAGAGAAATATTTCGACAACTAAACGGTCAAGGAAGTATTATAGAAAGAAATTCTCAATACGTTTCCGTTTGCTAACAGAGAAAGAATATGTTATAAAAAGATTTAACAGAACTCTTAATAAAACCAAACATGGACAGATGTATTGCCCAATCGCAGTACAGAATACAACACCAGTAAATCAGAGATCGATAATATGTCGCAAATTAACGTCATTGATCATAAACCTAGGCCCAACTAATGGATTAACTTATTCGTTTAAATTGCAAACTGAAAACCAAAGCAATCCCAACAATAGAATATTGGCGAGAAGCTAGAATTCCAAAATTTACACATTTATTTTTTCGAAACTCTCTTTTCCTTATTTCCGGTAAGAAATATTTACATTCAGGAAAGTAATTTTAGGTGACCGAACTGTGAATTAATTAGATTTTTTATGGATAAAATATTGAGGTAATATTTAGAGGGACACTTCTGCTATGCAACAAACAAGATGATCTATTCAAGGTTGAAAACTAAAACGAGAGTAGTAGAAGGTAATAGTACTTCGGAGACATTGGAAACTATTACGTCGTTAAAATAAATGGAGTATGCACAACTGGTTAAATATTCAGAAAAAGGTGGAACAAACTATTTTGTACAACAGTTATTGTGACATCTTGCACGATGAAATAATATCATTTTAATATTCTCAAAAGTTGTTCTGGTACAGTAAGGCAAGTTATAGAATACAATTACCATGTGAAATGTAGAGTAGAATTCCAACTATACTGAGTATACCTGATGCAACGACTTCGACAGGGCAAATGTGTTGTCCTAATAAATTATCTAACTAACAAACTATATATATATATATATATATATATATATATATATATATATATATATATATATATATATATATATATCTCGAACCAGTCAGTTTCGATACTGACAGTCAGAATAGATCCTGAAGAGGAAAACAACAAAACACAAGCTACCGGTATTTAGTCTCTATATGAAATCAATGCACAAAAACTACTAGCCTACATTTTACATAGGAAAAGGGTGCAGAAATAAACTTTACGAGCTTTTGTTCTTAAACACAGAAACTGTTTATGAAGAACGTGGACCAATGAACGCTTTTAAAATGATATTTATGAATGCGAATAAGAGGGATTATAATTCCATTTACATAAGTCGTGTTTGTGAGAAAGTCGAAGCTGACGAGGATAAACCCACCAAATGCAAGGTAAACTATCATGGTCACCTAACAGGCAAATACATAGATTCAGTATATGTTGAGCAGAATTTAAATTAAACATATTTTAGTTATATGGAACTAATTACTTAGAATCTCCCACGATATGATTCATATCATATTATCAAGACCTTAGTACCCCATTCATCCAAAGATCCCTTAAAAACGCTCAAACATCCAAACAAGCAATCCTCATGAAGACGTATTAATAATATTAAACGATGATGGAAAATTCATTCCGTTGAGTAAGCAATGTATAGCCGATAGAAGGAAATGTTAGTTTTCTTAAGGGAACCACTCATATTCCTATCTAGGCTTTGGTTTGCAAAGCAATCACTAGAGAAACGTACTGAAAATATAAGAAAATATCCATTTACAGAAGGAATTAAAAATTATAAGCGATCATTCATTAACAAAAAAAATTGAAAATTATTCCAAAAGTATAGACCCCCCTCCCCAGGAACAAATGTATTTGCAAAAAGAAAACAAAATTGTGTAAAACTCTCTAAAGAGCGGAAGTACAAGTGGTGGTGGTGGTGAAAAGTTAGTGGAAATCCTTTTGTTGACAAAGGTAAACGTGGAATGAAACATATTGACAACTGCTTGTTTGAATTAAAAAGAACAATCATTGCCTGTTATCATTGGCTGTCGCAATCAGCGGAGAAAATTGTTTCACCATATCCTGATGCTATTAGTGTGTGTATAAAAGCATTAATTGGTGTATTATTTGCAGTTTTGATCAAAGGCGAAGAGACAGTGACAAGAGTAATAAACGAAAAATGCTCCCAAAAGTTTACTATTAAGAGGAAGTACACCAGCATCTACTACAATTATAATAATTATAACCCTTGTTAATTTGTTTCTTAATCTATTTCTTTTAAATCGTGCACAGATTAGGTTGTATGGATTTTCATTATTATAATCCTTCTTGTCTACATTTTGAATACTCAACTACCCTTCTTTTCGATCGGTTACTTCAAGATTAATCATTTGAATAATTTTTACTGACTGTTCATCAGTGATTATAATTTAGTTTGTTACCACGTTAGTAATTATTGCAGTATCTTTCCCTGGACTAAATTTGTCTGATGACTTATGTAAATTGTTATTGTAACCTGTTTAGCCACCTAGTTTCATCACCATATCACTTGTCAACATAACCACACCATCATCAATAATATCATAGTTTAGCATAGCATAACATGATGAAATCGTCTTGAACTGTTTTCATCCGAGTCATACCAATGTTCCCGCAAAATAAACATTTCAATTAATTGTTTTATAGTACCTTGCACGGTTGAAACAGACCAAGTATAGATGGTCTATTTCGTCCATATCAAACTCATACTTTGATGTAGTCTTGATAGTCGTTCCTCTGTTGATCAGTTACTATCTTGTAAGAGAAAGTGCATCTGTTATTTCACCAGACGTAACATTGAATTGATTGTTTTTATCAAGTAATTTCAATCATTACTCAGGTGGTCCAACTCCGTAATGATATTTACGTATTTTAGCATCTGTTATATGATCTGGTGTAAGCTCCTCAATCCTCGATTGTATAGCATTTTGTTCTTCTGGACCAATTGCAATACTGTATTTTTCACAATAATATACCTCAAGTCATGATGAGAAGGAATATTAAATTTATTTCATATCAAGTTAAATTATTTAGAGCCACATAATTGCCTGTTGTATTAAAGGACAGATAGTCATGTAATGATATTTTGCATTGAGGCAAAAATCGTCTGATGTGGAAGTAGTAGTAGAATCTATATAATGACTTTAATAATTATAATAGGATAGTATGTGTTAGATAACATTAAGGTCGAGTATTTCATAGTCTAATATCGGCAGACATACTATCCATTTTCTTTGTGAACTACGTTTTTTATATCACACTACAATCTACATGTGTTCATTGAATCGTCATTATCAAATATTAAGGTGTAATTGCGTAAAACGACCAGTTTATTATGCATAAAATATTTATATATTTTACTTGTTTGCACGTGTTTGCAATTATTCCATGAAAGTAAGCGTGAAAAAGTTGCTGGATACTTACTAAGAGGAGCCAATCGTTAATTAGACTGTTCTTAAATATTAAGTCCATAATTTATTTTTGCAAATTTTAAATTGTTTTTAAAATTTAAAGATATAATGTCTGGTAGACATTTATCAATTATTATTGCTGATGGAATTTCACCTCATTATTGTTATAATCATAATCTCTCTCTCTCTCTCTCTCTCTCTCTCTCTCTCTCTCTCTCTCTCTCTCTCTCTCTCTCTATATATATATATATATATATATATATATATATACAATCGCTTTCATATAAAAAATTATAGAGATCCTCAGTTTTCCTCTAATATTTCAACACATTTTAATACCAAAAATCACCCTCTACTCGAGTTTTCTTTCATGCCAATAGATACTGTGCACGGAGACATGAAGAGACTCAAAACAAACACTGGATTCATATTTATATTCTTTGTATTCTAATTGCCTTAATACCAATTCACCATATAAAATTGTATAAATTATTATTATTATTATTATTTTTGTTTTTTTAATTCATAAATTGCATATCCTTTATAACAATATAATTATATGTATGACTCTTTGTGTCTATTTTATTTTATTATTTTACCTCATTATTATATAAATCAACAAGATTAGTAATTAATAGGATACGTTAGTTTGTGTTGCTACATGCCAACTTTGGGTATGTTGGTTGTGCAGTATTTCATCGTGATATTCTTTAAAGTCATAAGCAATATTTCGCATTATTTTCCACAATGAGTCCTTCTTTCGGTAATATGCTTAATCATGTTTAAAATAGAAATCAGTGCAGTGAAAATGATAAAGTGACGAATTAAATATATAATAGATGTATTTCATATTAATACACATTATTAAAATTAAAAACATACTTAAAACTGGATTTAATATTAAATGCATGCAGCAAAGATTCACAATGTGAAAATGCTTATCAATCCCATAAAAAAGAATGAATGGAAGAAAATCAAAATAGAAATAAAGGAGATGGAACAAGAAAGGAAAGAAAACTAAATATGAAGAAAAATAGTGAAATAAAACTTCTGTGCAGAGTAAAAAGAATGGCATCTTATTTTGCTTGAAGACTGTGATACGAAAATATAATTTTTATTTCATTCAAAAATCTTTACAAGATAACACCAGTACAATACCGCACGAGCAATAATAAAATCTTTAATAATAATAATAATAATAATAATAATAATAATAATAATAATAATAATGATAATAATAATAACAACAACAACAATAACTACAGCTGCAACTTCAAGTTACTGTGGTTTATCTGCTATTGTTACCTTATTTTAATCATTTTCACCTGTTATGTTCTTCTTATACTGCTTGTGTTATAGCTACAACTACTGTTACTTTCACGTCTGCTACTGCTTCTGCACTTTTTAATGTTTTTATCTATTCAGTTGTGGGATGGTGGTGTCAGCTTATATGTGGACAGCCTTGTTCGCAAGTATGTGCAGTAATTTGCAGAGTTCTCGCACATCAATGCTCTCCAAGTCAAATGTATGAATATTTACAAATTTTGAACGATTTGCACTGGCAGTATCTTTGACTACGGTTAAAGAGACGGGATAACAAAAGTTTCAAAGATACCACCAGATCATGTATAGCATTATATACAAGGGATATCAGGCTCAAGTGCCCACAGACCCACCCTAAGGGCCAAGATCAAAATTTAACATGTGTTGGTACAATCTACATACGTGTCTAGTTTCAATCCTTAGAACTGAAGTAGGAGACATGAATATTACACAGATGCACTTTACAATAATATACTGACACTTAATTAAGCAAGGGGACAAGAAGTATTAAGTGCATTATCCAAAATCAACAAGTGTCCTGTAGTAGTCAAATGAAAGCAACATCACAAACATAAAGGTACATCAAGGTTATTGCATACAAAAAGTGGACATATACTGTGCTAGTTAAATCGTTATTTACCTTTGATCTTGGCTCTGCAGAATTTGTCGTCAAACTTTCTTTTAGCTGAAACAAATATTGTCAGTTTGATATTAAGAAAGTTTAATATATGAGACACTTAAAGAAATTTTATGACTGGTCCCTTTGTATGACCAGCATATAATATAGCATTTCTTTTGCTGCAAAAGCAATATTAATAAAAACTAGACCCATCATTTTTTTAATTCTTAGATTGAAACCGACGAAATCTATTAAAATTCAAATATCAAATATGGCGCCTGACAAGTGTTTTAGCCGGGAAAGTATGAACCTATCAAAATAATGTCAAATATTAAATTTTGTCCCTTGCATGAGCATCAGGCTGATTAAAAAATTGATGCAGACATAGTTAGATGATTATTTAAAATGAAAGCATATTAACATAAGACTTATGAAAGTACCTACCTGCACGTAAATTCCCGGAAATTTTCTTCCCGCTCAACAGTGCCACTGGGGCTCGTTACAAAGAACATTAGGAATATCCGTCAATGAATCGACGGCTGGGGGCTAACCTGTAACAATATGACACTATTTTGTTACAGGTTAGACCCCCAACCCCATCGATTAATTTACGGATACTCCTAATTTTCTTTGCAACGAGCACCTGTGCCCAGTGCCATTGCATGGTGCCAGAAACAAAAGACGCGCATGCGCGTAGACAGGATTGCCAACGTCGTGCTCTCAACACGGTATGGCTCATTTTTGATGCGAGAACATAGAGAAGCAAAAGGTGAAATTGGGGTCAGTTGGAATAAATGTTTTTTAAAAATAAAATAGGCATACTAGATTTTATTTTTTATGGCTTTCGGAAATGGGGTCTTTGTAACTGGGGTCCTTGCAAGATTAGACCCCAGTTAAGGGGGAGAGTGTTATTTAAAGACCCTACTTTCTACAGAACACACACACACATACACACACACACACACGCACACGCACACACACACACACACACACATCCACATGCACACTGCTTCTACTAGATTTGGTAAAAAAAACTGTTAGACACAGTATGAAAAATCAAACCGGAAGAGGCTCAAAACATTTTGAGAAAACATATCTACCGGATATCTTCTTAAATATACACACCAAAAGTACATTATACAGAAACTGACTCAGTCGGGCAAGTAAAGGTATTGGATTACAGATTCTTTTCTGGGTGATGAAACAGTTAGAATAACCGATATCAGCACGTATTTGAACTTAATGATAGAAAACGATTATGAACTATAAATAAGATAAGTCTTTAATGAAAATGAATGCAATAACCAGTGATCATTGAGGCCCTACACAAGTAAATTGAAATATATAAGATCAGTACAACACAATGAGGATCGATTTGTAAGAAAAGATTACTGAACTTGTGACGAACAAAGTAGATTGAGTCATAATTGAAAATACGTAACACTGAATTGAACACTAATATATATGTAGATGTATTAGCTGGTAGGATGTATATAAAACTACCTGGCAAGGTTAAAATAAGAAATCAATAATACATATTAGGAACTTAAGATGATGTAAACGTTTTTATGCGTTAGTGTCATTTACTGCCTAAAACGATTATAGTTAATAGATTATTTTGTGTATGTGTTTTACGGCACATCATCACAAAAAAATTATTTAATAAAGCGGTAAAAGGAGTAAAGTTTCTTACCTAAACTTTACACCCAGGCTGGTGTGATAGCAGGATTCGAACCCGATCCCTACTTCACGCAAAACACTGAGCCACGGCGGCTTAGCTAAGGATAGACCAAGTATGTATAATTTTAATACGATATTCGATATAAATTCTTTTCGCGGTATGCTTTTCAGACCAGCCACATACCATTTCATCTTAGGCTATGTACTCGCCACTTTTGTAGCTGATTAATTTAAATAAGAATAATTTAAACACATGCAAAATAAAATTGAACATCCTACGGTCAGCAAATACTACCAAACTATTTCACGTTGACAATCAAATTGAAGTCCTACCTCCCATCACTGTCACCCAGTTATTGTCATTCAATCATTGCTCATTCAACCATTGTCTACGTTACTTAGAGGACACTCTGCTCTCCTGGAAAATCATTCTTCTGTATGAGTCCAATTGAGTTGCCAGTCTTGATCGAATGGGGTAGATGACAATAATATATTAAGCGCAAGGTAATGTCTCGATGTTGATTACATGCACGCAAGTGGTCATCTTGTGTACCTAATTCTCGGACCGAACATAAGCCCAATTACTTCCGGAGTTTCGTAGAAATTTTATTCACCTTGGTGCAAAGTGGTGTGGAGATGGGTTGAATTCAGCTTAATAGCAATCAATGGAGGCTATATCCTGCCTGATTTATGGTAGGATCCCATGTCGCTTGAAAAGACTCAGACGGTCTTTTTCCTACATTACTCTTACTTTGAAGTAGACTTAATATTACTTATTCCATTAGTCCGTTACTATTTTGCAAAAAGAATAAGTCCATCTGTAATTTCAGTATAAGTAAACAATGAAATAATTTTGTCAGCAGGTAGTTTTCATCAGAACTTACTGGTCCAGATCCGTAATCATATTTACGTATATTATCATCTTTTATATGATATCGTGTAGGCTCCCCAATCACCCATTTTGTACAGTATTAGGTTCTTCAGGACAAATTGCAATAAGCTATTTTCCCAATAATATACCTGCAATCATGATGAGAAGGAATATTTAATTTAATATAGATTAAGTTTATTTATTTAAAGTCGTAGTATTATCTGTCGGATTTAAAAGCCGATCATCCGGAAACGGTATTTTGCATTGAGACAACAGTATTCATATATGGAAGTAGTCGTGGAACCTATATATTCACTTTTCTAAGAAAGATATGCTAGTATATATTTGATGTCATTAAGATCCAGTATTACACATTTCAACATCAATACAAATCGCAAATACCAACGCTTTGTTAAAACTGCTTTCAACCCCATTCGATCCCCTCCCCACAATAAAAATGGAAAATGTGAAACTGCTAACCATGCCGTTCAAAGAATGAATGGAAGCAAAACCAAGTAGACAAAAAGAAGAATGAATGAAAAAGGAAAGAAAAGTAAATATGAAAGAGGAGAGTGAATTATTTAATTTCTTCCTTTTTTTTTCTTCATAATAGTGGTCATAATCTAAAACACTTATGAGCAGATTAGAAAGGTTGGTTATTTGACGATTTACTTGAAAATATGGATTTATTATGTGATTCAATAATCTTTGCAACATAACACCTGTAAAATACTTCTAATAGCACATCTTATTCTAGTATTCAGACTGCAGCAACAGTAACGAAATCATCACGCACAATAATAATAATAATAATAATAATAATAATAATAATAATAATAATAAAAATAATAATATTAATGATGACATCAATAACCAAAACTGATACTTGTACGCTACAGTGGTTTATCTGCTGTTGTTATCATAATTTAACGATTTTCGCTATATATATATATATATATATATATATATATAT
>JAECUM010010610.1:0-80864 GCA_016617855.1 Megalonaias nervosa
AGAGAGAGAGAGAGAGAGAGAGAGAGAGAGAGAGAGAGAGAGAGAGAGAGAGAGAGACTTGGAGCACGAACAAAATGAAACATTGGAAGAAAGATATATTAACATTGCTATCTCTTTCAGGACTGTAGGTGTTGAGCAGAATGGTTGAATTTACCTGACGTTGCCTGGTTTCTGTTTTCCAGTCAGATGTACCTTGTCTGTACCTTATGCAAATTTCAAACCTGTCGCGTACTTTCAGTTTCTTTGTAATCCAATGCTAATAGGTGTACGTCACGTTTGCCTTCTCCCTTCCATCTGATGGTTCCGATTGCCTTCTTGATTATTCTCGGGCAGTTTAAGTCAACTTTTGCAATGAAATTTAAAGGGAATGATGACACACAGGGCCGTAAAGAGCGATCACGGGCCCTGGGGTAAGAAACACCCCGGCCTCTCCTCGTTCTTGTTCAAACAAAAGTTTTCTTTTATAAAAAAAATGTGGTGTTCGGCACGTCCCCCCTTACGGGCCAGGACCCTGGGGATATATCCCCGGTTGCCCGCCCCCCCCCCCCCGTCTGCCCTGATGACACATAATTTGTCCAGTATTCCAATAATGGCTTGATTTATGTCATATTCGTTCGAACTAATTTAGTTTTTCCGTTAAGTCCGTTTCATTAAAAGTCAGTCAAATATTTTTGTTGCAGCAAATCAGTACTCAAATTTGCTAGTGAATGCGTAAATAACCAACTTCTGCTAAAATATAAGAAAGAAATATAATCTTGGTCATTTTTATTTGAAACGCGAAAGGTATACGTCGATTACATAGGCTAAACTTGATGTCCTGCTCACTGTGTTTATTTCTTACTTAAATAAGGCGTACACAGATAGTTCTGAACAATATGTTATGTGTTAATCCTGAGGTGAGCTTTGGTTTACAGTTTATGCTATCCTCTTAGTTATGACTGTACTTGCTTCTGTGTCGTCCGAAAACATTGATTGCATGAATTCTGATATTATGATGTTCAGTGATTCATTAGTTGATCATTTCATTCAATTGTTTATTATTTATTATATAAAATTACGTAATTTTGAATCAAATATTACAAAATTTTTATGAAAAACAAAACCGTGACATGAAGTTTCTCATTATATGAAGATACTACAAATTGAAAACTTTGCTTGATTTGTTTTTCATTCTAATTTTTAGGCATTTTGATAAATAAACAAATAAATAAATAACAGGTATATAATAAACACAAGAAACAAAAAAAAAAATCCCCCAAAAAACAAATGAACTAGCAACTTTATGTATGGAAATTATACCTTCATTGTTAATGACACTGGATAAATAAAGGTTCGGTTTAATTTACAAATTTCGATCCAGTCGAGTTTGATATCGTTAGTTTAAAATGAAATAATTATGTTTATAATTTGTATCTAATACTTTACTTAAGAGCTTGTTTGTTTAAAATTTTGAATAATATATTTTATCTCAAGCTTATTAAGGAATTACATATATTCTTAATTAACAAAACCTTAACAGATGGATGGACAAAGTCAGGAAAGTGAAGTAGAAATAAACATCATGCTTCTCTATTTGACATAGACGGTTCCTTTATTTGTAAGCTTGTGATTATCATTTCTTCCCAAACAATTTAGGAATTTATTCAGATTTACGACGGAGAAATCCGCATAATATAGTCGACCTAAGTTTTGTCACTCGAATTTTATCAGGCAGATTGTGCTCTTAGACCACCCATTGTTCACAGGTATAAACCCAGATAACACACTCATGGAAATCATTAGACTGATAAGTCTTTCGTAAAATCATGGGGGGGGGGGGCGGAGGTGGCCTGTCAATTATAACCATTTAAGTTCCCAAACAGCACATTTTCAAATGAATGCTATTTATTTAGATCTATTGGTGTTTATAGGGGAAAAAGGTAATTTTAGTTTTGCTAGGTTATCACTGGTGCTAAATATGTGTAGATATATCTCTTAAAATATACAACATACAGAAGAATGCGGCAACAAACAACCTCATTCCTACAAAATCAGCCCCACTCATCTCACTCCACAATCATATCTAAAGATGCGTGCCACTATATATTTACATCATTGTCATTTATGCATGCTTGTTCCCTCAGGTGTTCCAGTAAAATTTAGACCAAGCACATTAACTGTACTTGTGTTTACACCCAAATGTTTTTAGCACAAAAGGCACACTATTAACAAGCCATTGACTTTGAGTTATATCGCTGTTTAAATCATTCTTGACAGGTATAAATTTACCTAGCTTTTGTGATAACTTGTACAAATTGTGTAACAAAAATGTGTCTAATATGAAAAATATGTATTTATGTCACAATTTAGAATTATCAAACCTTTTATACTTCATTGGTGGTACTTAATAATAAATAATTTTATTCATTCCCAGATATTAGAGCGTCCGGTCAAATTACAATCTTTCTATAGTGTCATATACCAATCAGATCGTGCTTTTTGCTCAAAAGAATTTAACTCATTTGCGCCTTACCATGGAACTAGATCCCTGTCCGATCTGGTATTCTTTGTACTCTAACATGGACTGTTTTCTGCAAGCCATACTCGTACGTAGTTCTTGCAAACCACTAACCCTCAACCCCACTCCCCAAAAACACTATGTTCGAAGTAAGATAAATGGAGGGGATTAGTATTGGCTGACACCTAGGAAGTAATATAAAACGTGGCGATTAGTATTGGTTAACATATTGGAAGTAATATATATGGTGGCGATTAGTATTGGTTGACAGATTGGAAGTAATATAAATGGTGGAGATTAGTATTGGTTAACAGATTGGAAATAATATAAATGGTGGCGATTAGTATTGGTTGACAGATTGGAAACAATAAAAATGGTGGAGATTAGTATTGGTTAACATATTGGAAATAATATAAATGGTGGCGATTAGTATTGGTTGACAGATTGGAAGTAATATAAATGGTGGAGAATAGTATTGGCTAACACCTTGGAATTAATGCAAGTGGTGGAGATTAGTATTGGTTAACAGATTGGAAGTAATATAAAAGGTGGCGATTAGTATTGGCGAACACCTTGGAAGTAATATAAATAGTGGAGATTAGTATTGGTTAACAGATTGGAAGTAATATAAATGGTGGCGATTAGTATTGGTTAACAGATTGGAAGTAATATAAAAGGTGGCGATTAGTATTGGTTGACAGACTGAAAGTAATATGAATGGCGGCGATTAGTATTGGCGGACACCTTGGAAGTAAAATAAATGCTGGAGATTAGTACTGGCTGACACCTTAAAATAATGTAAGTGGAGGAGATTCTTATTGGCTAACACTTTGACTGAATGACATGGGGCCATGAATCTGATTTATCTTGGTCTCAAAGCATTTATCATCAATCAGTATTGAGTCTTAGGTTTCGAAATGGAAATGCACAATCTTGTTTAATTACACTATCGAATTGTGACGTTTTGGACAATGAAGTAAAAATAAGAACAGTAATAAGAAGACAACTGTCAAATTCAACAAATAAAAAGATTTATCGTGAGCAAAGTGTTTAGCCTGCTTTCAATGGAGCTTCCTCCCCCTCCCCCCACTAAAAACACTCAGGCCGACCGTGCCCCCTTCTCCATTCAAGCTACATTATATCTATACTGGCTATGTTTATAAGTTGCATTGGTATCTGAAAAATGGAATATGTATATACGTCTTGTCATTCATTATGCGTATAAAATATGATGTTATAATCATGTTATGCAGCAGGGAGGATAATATAACCACATATGATCGGTGTCCCCCACACCCGACCGGGCCATCCACTACCCTTTCAGACCCCTATAACTATAAATTTTAAAAAGTCCAGTCTCGACCCCAACAGCAACATAGGAGCACAAACATCAGGTATGTTTAAAGAACATGAGTATCTCTTAGGTAGCCTCTCTAAAGACGTCATAACAGACGCCTCTCCGTCACTCTAGAACCATAAATAGTTAACTGTTAAACCTCGCCGCCTCAACAATGCATGCATATCTAGCCTGTTATCGTAAAACCGCACGTATGCTGGAGGAGCACTTGAGAATAGGCCTCGAGTCGTCGTTGAGACGGTCCTGTCTATTTTGTCGTTCTGAGAGACAAAACACAGCGTATTGTGAATTCTCAGGGAAACTTTCAATGGTCTCTTCAATGGCTTGGATCCTCGGCTTATTTTATTTTCTTGCCACTTCATCAATTGCAACAGATGTGTATGTCATGTACGATGCAGGCCTCACTTTATTTTTCATGGCTGTTTATTTATTGACTGCATCTAGGACAAGCTTTAACTCATCTTAGGAGATGGCGTAGTCACGTAGCGCCTTAGATTGGTAGTCAGCGATTCTCTTGACCTATATTTGGCCAAGATTTCATCGTGCTTTTTAACTGTCACGGATAGTCGCCAGTTGACAAAATTTCCAGAAATGGAAATGGGACGCCAGCTTAAAGCTGTGATTTTAATAGCGATCGCGATTTAAATCAGCAACGATGGTAATAGTGCAACCCTCGCAACATCGATGCTTATCAACACGGACACCAGTGTCTTGTCAGCACATTTCATCACGGTTTAATGCGTTTTGGTATTGTATGTATAGAGCCTGCCTTTGTTCAGCCTCTGTCCCTAACGAGGTTTCAGTCTCGCTGATCTTTGTTAGATGAAAATGTTTTTGGTATTGGAGGTTAGGCTATAACGATAGCATTATTCCTATATAAGCAGCGTGATATGAAAGTTTAATTGATTTGGAAGGGTAGGTGGGTTAGCTCTCCTGCTGATATGCACCTTATACGTGTGGCTTACTGGCAAGATGCTGTTGTAGCCAAAGAAGTCGCCAGTTTGCATTATATTTCTACATCTCGATATGGTAATATTGTCTTCAATACTCACGCCAACACGCTAAATAAGAGCATCAAATACCATGGCTTCTTTTCTTATGTTCACTTACTGTTTCTTTTATGACCGATTACACTAATGCCGTACAACAAGCAGTGGGAAGAAGCCCCAACAATAATGGCGAGTCTCTCGAGGACGCAAGGGCGTCGTTTTGTGAAGAGAGCACATTTGCCTTCGTCCTCGACACGAGGTCAACGGAAGATCACAGGTTCCATGGCTTATAAAGACGCATAGAAAAGGAAAGGTATAGATCGAAAATACGGTCCTTGTGTCAGGTGTGTTAAATGCTTGCATATATGTCGGGTAGGGCCCAAATAAATTGAACACTTGAGGGTGTTGCATAAATGAGTGACTCATTTGTTTTAAATGTCTACGCTTTGTACGAGGCTACACTGGAAAATAATGTCACAGCTTCTGTAAGCATTCTTTCTTGATCTTTACACGCCACGTGTAAGCCACTATATGCTGATACACACCTGTTACGGACATATGGTCTTTGAGTAAGTAATATAAAAAGCAAAACCAACAAGTTGAGTAAAATTAAGAGGAACTTACAGTATTGTGAATTAAATCCCAACATTATCCTAAATGTTCTATCAAAAGTCCAAAAGTATAGAATGTTCCGAATGAATTCAACTCTTGAATGTGCTAATATACCAATAACTTTGAATACGCCAATGTGCTAACTGTTTTGATGTATCTCAATGATAATCCAGTATGTCTTTGAATGAATTCACAATAAGTCAAAACGAATGTTTAAGTTACAAAATGTCAACGAGCGCTTTTAATTTTAATGAATAATTTAAGAAATAATTCCCCATACATTATATCTGAGCACAACTAAATGTGATTCTGTAGAGACTGATATTAAAATGGGAATGAAGCATTTTGTTTACTTGAGAACTTCATTGAAAAACCTAAGACACAATAATATGACCAGGATGCGGGTCATTTTCCCAACGTTTTCATAAACAAAATCAGCTCCATTTGCTTAGAAGTTTGCAAACAACCTGACGAATATCAGGTAGGCCATAGAACAACAAGAGCCTGGGCACATACTACTAGATTCCCACATCAATACTCATAACACCAGCCTGGGGACATAATAATAGATGCCAACATCAACACTAAAACTACCAGTCTTGGGACATAATACTAGATTCAGTCATCAATCCTAACAATACTAGTCTGGGGACATAATACTAGACTCCAACTTCAACACTAACAACATCAGCCTGGGGACATAATACTAGGTTCCAATATCAACACTGACAACACCAGCCTTGGGATAAAATACTGTCTTCCAACACCAACACTAGCGACACCAGACTGGGGTCATAATTCTAGATTCTAACATCAACACTCACAACATCAGTCTAGGGACATAGTACCAGATTCTAACATCAACACTAACAATACCAATCTGGGGACATAAGACTAGAATCCAACATCAACATTAACACTACCAGCCTGGGGACATAACACTAGATTCTGACATCAACACTAATGACACCAGCCTGGGGACATCATACTAGATTCAAACATTTCCAACATCAATGCTAACAACACGTTCCTGCGACCATAACACTAGATTTCAACATCAACATTAGCTACACCAGCCTGGGCATAGAATACTAGATTCCAACATCAGCAGTTACAAGACCAGCAATGGAATATAATACTAGATTCCAACATAAACACCACCAATACCAGCCTGGTGACATAATACTAGATTCTGACATCAACACTAACAACACCAGCCTGGTGACATAATACTAGATTCCAACATCAACACTCACACCACCAGTCTGGGGACATAATACTAGATTCCAACATGAGCACTAACAACACCAGCCTTGGGACATAATACTAGATTCCAACATTTCCAACATAGTACTAGATTCCAACATGAACACTTAACAACACCAGCCTTGGGACATTATACTAGAATACAACATCACTACTAACAACAACAGAATGATTGTTGTGGTAATTTCAGACCATGTCTTTGAATATTGTTTTGAATACAGTGTTCTTATGAAACATTACGAAACCGGTAACTTCCGTTTGAAATATTTATATATTAATTATATCGGTGATCATTACAAAATTCAATACCAACTCATACCACGCGAACAATATCATTTACATTCTAAAAGAGAATATTATTTTGTGCTTTTGTACGTCTTCGATGGCGACGCGGTGGATATGTAGTTAGCTCACATAATTCGCAATCAGTAGGTTGCGGGTTCCAATTCTTAACAGACCAGCTGATGTCGGGGGAATTGGTAGGCAAGAAAATGTTTATATCATGTCTTCGCGCTACATAGTCTTTCATGTGCCTGTAAACACCAAGCAAGCAAGCAAGCAACCAGACCTATATATTGAATATAATATAGCTAAGATCATAACACTTAAATATTTTGCAGACAAGTAAATGAACAAAAAAATTTTTTTCTCTCTCTCCATTTTATGTTGAATGAAAAGTCTCCTGTTGAAACTAGTGTATATTCACCTTGTTTGAACAACGTCCATAATATTCTAGCCTCACTGAAATCAAATTGTAACTTCCACTCCAACAACGGCTATAAATGTCCTTAGTGGTGATGACGTAATCATTAAAGTATCATAAATAACCTATGTACATAAATGCCAAAAGTAAGTATTGCTCCTGTCACAAGGTACAATAACAAACCGAAGCAGGAAGTTTAAATGATCGGTTGTTAGGTATTAAGCAAATTGATCAGATAAAACTACTCGAGAAAGAAGCGAATTCATAAAAAATGAAGTTGTTACCTGGCGCATGAAGAAAGGAGCGGACGGATTTAAGTAGAAGGCGGTGTAATTAAAATTCGCCTCTGATGGTGTCATTCGTTCGAAAATCTACCTTTTGTTTGCGTACATAAACTTGGAAGCAATGATGGTTGGCCTTTTAAACGTTTTATTTATCTGATATACCTCTATCATAATTTGAACGAAGATGTCTATCACACTCATGAACAACTGAGAACCAGTGAGAAAGTGTTCTTAGTGTTTTGGCAAAATCCCAGAACAGGTGGCCTAAGGACGCCCTTGTCTTTTCACCTTGATAGCTCAAAAATATGCATGATCAAGGAGGTAATCATATGCTATATTTCGTTTCTGGGAGTTAAAACACGTATTGTAATACAATTTTAGGGTATGTGCCATCTGCATTTATGACTCCATTTATAGACTCGATAGATTTTAGTGACTATTTCTGTGATTGTTATAAAATCGGTGTAAGGAAAATATTTCAAATCCAAGAACTAATTGATTAATTGGTACAGTCGTCGTATCAAACTGTATTCACCGGACCAGTCGTCATATCAAGCTGTATTCACCGGACCAGTCGTTGTATCAAACGATATTCATCTGACCATTCGTCGCATCAAACTCTATTCGCCTGACCAGTCATCATATCAAACCTTATTTATTTGACTTTTATGATAGCGCGAGTTACGTCCCTGTCAGACTTTTTAATATAGAACAGAAGGAACACAAATTTTTTGATCATTAAACTTTACAATCAGTTTGTATCTACATAGATAGGGATGCAAAGATGTCATACTACAGCGTATAAGTAATATAATTATATTGAGTGCATCATACTGAATTTATACTCCTTTGTCTGCAATGGCTTAGTTACAGAATTTGAAAAATTTTCCTAGCAAGGAGTAAGAAAATGTCAGTTAAGTATTTACTTGAAGAGACGGAGCAAAGGGCTGACAACGTTACATGGCAGCAATCAGCAATGTCACATTATACCCATAACGTCAAAATGAAATGCATCTGAAGGCAGTGCATTGTCTGGTTGTTTATACGTCGTTTTTGATTGGATCTCAGTCTTTAATAATATATATCAAGAATGATTCAGTCCACGTACCGATATAACATGTGCAAAGAACATGTACTACGGTTTAGATAACACTGGGGTTAAACAAGCCTTCCGGAAGCAAAATATTTTGTAACAGTATGAATTGTCAGGAGCTTGGAGCCACGGATATAAATAGTGGCCATTTTGTGCTGTTCTCAAGCTAGGTGTTATAATAACCCAATGACGTCATAATGGTGACGTGTCATCACCATTGGCAACGTGTGCAAGGATTTGCTGATACGGTAGCATTAAACGTTTGTTGGCTGCTGTGATTCATTCTTTGTCTTTCCAAAAGCTGGTATTGTCTGCTCTAGAAAAAAATAGTACTCCCTGTTTCAATAACGATATTGTATTGTAGACTAATTAAGGCTCATTTTCGGGCCCATGGGAGCCGCCATTTGTGTCACCTGTGTTCTTAGATCATGTACAATTTTTCCAAAAATACAATATGTAAAGGAAATTCTGCCACAGTAAATGGAAGTAGCATGTATGCCAACAGTCTCTCCTTTGTGCATGTTGCAGATGAAAACAACTTAACCTTAGACCTATCACTTTCTCAGAAGTACGTAGTATCTATCGGGCTCCCTCCAGGTAGCAAGTAGGGTGGGCACAAGAAGCGAGCGATGTCCAATGGTGGGCAATATATCGCGAGCAGTGTCCTTGGGCGACCCCCAATGCGCAAGCGATGTTCCTAGGTGGAGCCCAAGTCGCGAGCGGTGTCCCTGGGCGTTAACCTAGTGTCTAGCGCCGTTCCTGGGCTGGCCTTAAGACACTAGAGATGTCCTTATCCGGTCCCTACCATGTGACCGGTGCCCTGGACAGGCCTCACGTCACATCGGGGTTTGTGGGCGGTCTCCAAGTCTCAAGTGGTGTCCATATGTGGTGCCCAAGTCCATAGTGGTGTCCGTGAGTTGGCTACAAGGCGGACGCGTCTTTTCTTGATGGGCCCCAAGTCGCGAGCGATGTTCTTGCAACTTCAGCATGTCACAAGCTATGCTCCTGGACGGACTTCACACGAGCATCGATAGCAAAAAACTACTAGCTCCGCATGATAATTTCACAATATGCACTACAAACGTAGGGTGTAATGAAACAAACCAAAAAAGAGCTTTTAGTTTTTATTATATATTTTGCAATTTGTTTATTGCCATTTCAAAGGTTTGCATTGTCCGCTCTGGCAAAATTATTTTTTTCCTATTTAAGTAACTACTAAATATAGTGTTCTATCTAGTAATTCAAGCGGAAGTTTCTAGCACATTGGAACAAACCTGTTTTTCAGACATGTTCTTAGATCATGTACAATGTCCTAAAGTACAGTATGTAAAGTAACTTCAGCCACATTAACTGAAACTATGATAGAGACATACCAATATTCCTTCAACTGTAGCAGCAGGCAGGGTGAACAGACCACTTTGTACAAGACCTTATTTTACAAAAATAAAGGTTCCTACAGGGGCTGAAAAATAAGGTCAATAACACTAAACCGAACCTCCTAACTTTTATTATTACCGTATAGTTTGAAAAACGAATAATAAATTGTTTGGGTTAGCTCATTTTTGTTATTTTATTTTTGACTTTTTTGTTTTTTATGTTATAATGCGTTTAGTTTACTCGGCGGGTCACTTAATTTTTGTCGTTCACCCTGCCTGCTGCTGTAAATTAAATAGTCAGTATAAATATTATTAATATGGTTGTCATCGGAGAACCTCATTCAGCTAGATTAGCACGAGAGCGATTAGAGGCAATCAGAAAATATTTACCTGTTCGTGATGCTGTCAAGCAACAATTACAACAACGACAAGAATCTCATGTTGAATTTGAAGAGGATACAAAACAATTATTTAAACCAATTACTGAAACAACTAAACCTCTTCTTCCTGTTTTAGAGAAAACCGCTGAGGCAACTGAAAAAATAGCGGAGAGAACAAGACAGACAAAAAGAATTTTACGTGGACTTCCAGCTGGTATAGCTGCTGCTCAACCAATACAACCAATACAACCAATACCTGTAGTTACTGAAGCATCAGCCCCTAAACAAAAGATTTTTACAATAAGAAATACTGAACTAATAGATAAATTTAATGAAGATACTATTATAAAAATTAAAGAAATTAAAAAACCACAACAATTAGCTGAGTTTGCTGTGAAAACTTTCGGTCGAAGAGATAAATTAATGAAACCTGAATACGCTAAATATATTAGATCTCGTGAACAGTGGCGAAAATTATTATATCGCATACGTATGGATGTTGAACAAATTAAAATTAGTGATCCATTATATAAAAGTTATATTGATCATCATGATTATTATTTCGAATCAGAAAAGTTAGAAGCAAAACAACGTGGAGACCAGAGAAGACAAGAAAGAGAAGAAAGAAAAAGAGCAAAAGACGAAGCAACAAAACAATTTATAGAACAGAGAAAACAAGAAAAAGAAGAAAAAAGAATAGCAAAAGAAGAAGCAAGACAACAGAAAGAACAAGAAAAAGAAGAAAGAAGAATAGCAAAAGAAGAAGCAAGACAACAGAAAGAACAAGAAAAAGAAGAAAGAAAAAGAGAAAAAGAAGCAGCAAAAGAACAGAAAGAACGAGAAAAAGAAGAAGCAAAAGAACAGAAAGAACGAGAAAAAGAAGCAAAACAGGGAGAAGCAGAAGACCAAAACGAATATATCCAAAAAAAAAATAAAACAACCTGCTCTTCCTTCTCCTCCTTCTGAAACATTGGAATTACCACCACCATTAAGATTATCACATCCTCCTCCACCAAAACAACTTGGAGTATTAGGATTACCAACATCACCACATAAACAGGATCTAACTAAGGAGGAGGAAATTGACAGATTACTTGAAATTATTAACATAAATACAAAAGTAATAGAATCACAATTAAATGCTAACATAAATATCAAAGACTTGAGTCAATTTGTTATTCCAATAAAAGAATCTAAAAGAAGATTAAAGAAATTAGGATACCCAGAATCTGAAATTGATAAAATTGTTCCAAAATCTTATTTCGTATTTACTGGAGAAGGTCTCTCTACTGGAGGTGATTTTACTCTATGTCCTAATAACGTTATCTCTGACGTTGATCGATTAGAAATACTCATTGGAGGAAAACGAGCTGGTAATAATTCTCCAGAAATAATTAATGAAGCGACTGATATCTGTAGACGGTTATTTACTGGCTGTATCATGGACGTTGATGTTTATCAGTCTCTTATTAATGAAATTGCCGATGACTACTACAGTGACTGAGTACGTAATTAAATACAATTACTATAATAAAATGATTGTGCATAGTACTCAACGTGGACCAACTATGGTCAGGGTAATAAATTCACGATTACCAGTGTACAAAACAACCTACGAAGATGGACTAGGTGATGTTGTTCAGGGTCTATTTAGAAGGATAGCCCCAAAAGCAATACCAATCGCAAAGCAACTGGGAATGAAAGCTATTGATGTTGTTCGTGAAAAAGGTATTGGTGCTGTTGGTAATCTCGCTGGTAAAGCATTTTCAGCGATCAAAGATAGGCTAGCACGATTAATACGACGAAAACCTCAACCACCAGTAAAATTACCTAGTACTGAAGCAATGCCTGCAAATGTCAGTAAAATAATAAATCAAGTTGCTAATCAAAAACTAGCAGAGTTGGCTGATGTACCAATGTCAGAAAAAGAAAAAATATAACCGCTAGTCTGATAGCAGGAAGTGGTCTCACTTCCCGAAGTGGTCTTCGTTTTAGACGATAATAATTATAATAAAGATGTTCAAGCGCATATCTGATCCCGCATTCGACATGGACGCACCAGTACTCAAAGATGAGTCTGTGCGTGATTATCAATATTATTCTTATGACGCTCGAATTCCGGATCAGCGTGGACGAATTGAACTGCAAGTTCAGGATACAAGTAGGTATTTCTTACCCGCTGAGGCTTTTATTGAGGTTGAAGGTGAAATTTTAAATAACGCTGCTCCTGCAGCACCAGTAGCATATGGAGCTGAAGTTAGGGTTGGTTTTGTTAATAATGGTATTATGGCGTTATTTGATAGTGCTACGTACATGATTGACGGAAAAAATATTGAATCAATTCAGAAAGACGTTGATGTTGCAACGACAATACTTGGCCTTGCAAGATACAGCGATGATTATTCAAGATCAACTGGTCCATCAATAATGTTTGTAAAAGATACTTCTAACCGCCCTGACAATAGAAATCAGATTACTCGACAGCCCAATAATCGAGCTGTTCCTCCTGTTGCTGCTGCTATTGAAGATCTATATTTTCCAAATCCAGAATTTAACTTAGGATTTGCAGCACGTAGATCAATGTTAAAAGGTGATAGGAGAGTATTTTCATGTGCGATTCCACTATCACATATATTTGGATTTTGTAGAAATGTCAGAAAAGTCATTTTCGGAGCTAAACATACAGTTGTACTTGTACGAAAAGCAACCGACAACGATGCATTATGGAGACCCATTGGTGATCCTGGTAAAGTAATTCTGACAAAACTTTCATTATGGATGCCGGTGATGACTCCAACAGTATCTGAAGAAGATCGGTTACTTGCTTTTATGAGTCAAGGTGGTAAATCAGCATTATCGTAGTTAACAATGACCACAGATGCTATCCAGAGTAATATTAATGGTTTATTTACATGGCAAATAGCTTCTCAGCAAGGTGTTTCTGCGCCACGACATATATTTATTGCATTTCAAGATGCTGCACGGGTGAATGATCAAACAAATAGTATTATGATATTTGACAATCTTGGTGTTTCTGAAGTGTCTCTGAGGATAAATGGACATCAAGAACCATCCGAAGATATATTACTGAATTTTTGAACAAAATCATGTAGCACGTGCATATCATCGTCTAATGACGTTCATGGGTCGTGATCAAAATATTGATACTGGTTTACAAATATCACAATTGGATTTTACAACCCTATATCCAATTTATTACTTTTCGCTCGAACATTTAGATTTAGCCAGACAGTCAGTAGTTGATATACATTTTCGAGCTCGTGTTAACAGAGATGTTGGAGCTATTGCCAATTACAGAGCAATTGCTGTCATACTCAGCGATAAATCGATGTTACTTGAAGGTGCTGGTGGACGAATGCGAGTAGTTGATGCGCCAGTAGAAAACATGTAATTAGATCGTTTATGAATATTATAATGTCGTATAATCACGTGAGTGTTAGTCTGACTCCTGGTCAGATTAAAAGGATACAATCAGCATCAAAAAATAACTGTGGATTAAAAATATCGCTAAAGAAAGATCAGATGAGCGGTTCAAATAAAGTATCTCTTACAGAACGTCAGCTCGGGCATTTCAATGAATCTAAAAAATCAAATAAAGGTATAAAACTTAATCTTTCTGCGGGTGCCATTAAAGATATCATTAAGACGGGTGGTATATTTCCACTTCTTGCTGCTATACCAGCATTAATTGCCGCTGCAGCCCCAGCTGTTGCAAAAGCAGCTGCATTAGGCGCTGTTGGAACAGCTGCTGGAATGGCATTAAAGAAAGCAACAGGAAAGGGAATCAAAAAAAAGGGAAAGGGTCTAAGATTACCAGGGACTCCACATTCATGGTACGGAAAGGGCCTAAGATTACCAGGGACAGTTTACTGATATCTCCTATGTCCAATTTTGATTTATTAGATGCTGCTAAAAAATTAAAAATAAAAAATTTTAGAGGTGTTTTCATGCGCGATCAATTACCAAAACAACCAAATAACATTGAAACCGGTATTATTAATCTCGATGAAAATTCTGGTCCAGGCACGCATTGGGTCGCTTATGCAATAGATCCACGTGGAATTATTTATTTTGATTCATATGGACTAGCTCCACCAAAAGAATTCTTAAAATATATTAGCGGCTATCAAAGTACTCCAATATGGTATTCAACGTTACCAACACAAACATTAACTGATCCACCAATATGTGGTCGAGAAGTACTTAACGTACTTGATGCTATATTAAAATCAACAAAACCACCCCACAAAGTTGTACATGAATATACTACGACGTCACATTTAAACAGACATTAGTAAATATAATGGTAGATATTTATGGAAGATCTTCTCGTGGTAAAGGTCATCAACAAGTTGATTTATCTAAATACGCAACTCTCGATCAGCTCAGAAATGAGATTGATGATTTATTAAACATAACCAGTGTGGATCAAAACGAAGTAGTTGTTTTTTCAGGATAAGGAAGGACGATTAAAAACTAGTAATATACAACTACCAGATGTACTTATACGAGTTCCCACCGCGGTTGTTAATAATATAGTTACTTTTACTGATCAGGGTAAAATACAAGATTCCGGTACGTCAGTCAGCGATTATATTAAGAAAGCTGGTGATTCATTTACAGGTTCAATTATTATGAATCAAAATAAAATTATAGGTCTTGGAAACACAACCGCAGATGCAGACGCCGCAACAAAGAAATATGTCGACGATCAAGAATCTAAATACGTATTGACCAACGGCGGTATAATGCGTGCATTTCTCAACATGAATAATAATGGTATTAATAATCTTAGAACACCGGAATATGATTTTGATGCTGCGACGAAGAAATATGTAGACGATAGCAACATTCCTATGACAACTTCGCTAGCTACAATCAATGACGAAATTACTACACTTAGTGCTACTTTTTCCAAACATGTAGAAACGTTCTTAAATTTTCGTAGAAATGTAAACAAACCCATTAAAGAATTTTTGGGGAACAACCAACCGTTGAAATAAAACTAGCTGACGTTAACACGAAACTCAACGACATTGTCAGTGGAATACCTAATATTGTTCAAAAAACTAATCTGATTAAAATTCCACACGGACAAATTAAAAATATCGTGTACACAGTAGCATCGGGATCATCAACATGGACACCACAAAATAACACACTTGAACATACCGCAGAAGTAACTGGGTTATACAGGTTATCTATGTACGGTTCGGAAATTACTGCGGCAACTTCATTATCACCGAATGTATATCATAATCCTCTATTGGTGATGCTAACCAAGAACATCAAAGAAATCTGTACGCTGATATCAACAGAAATGCCTCCGAGACGTTACTGGTGGTGCCTAGAATTCGTAGCTGAAACTTAATTAAATGACGTTGTTAGTATAATGGATCAAACTCAGTCTCGCATCGACGTTCAACGTTACAGATGCAATCAGGTATGTGAGCGTCTCACTAAACTAAATAATTTTATCGACTATTATAACACGAAAATAAAAAAATACAAAAGGCGTATAGTTGTCATCGATGTAGTTGTTTACTCTGTTTCTGCTGTTATTGCTGGAACAGGATTATTATTATCAACATTGACGATGACAGCACCTGCTGTTATAACCATCATTGTTTCAGCATCAACGACTATTGCTGGTGTTCTCGGTATTATAACCAAAAAGATAGATACCTGTACAAATGCTAAATTGCACGATTATATGATTAAATTACATACAGTGGCAGAGGCATGTTCTAAACTATCTTTGTACGTTTCTTCGTGTGTCAGTGATGATGAAATATCCGATACTGAATTTGCTATGATTATGAAAACCTATGATGACACATTTAAGGTGATCGCTAATGATTTTAATGAATTAAATAATAATGATAATAATAATGACAGACAGGGAGTTACTTCAGCAGATCGTTACTAATACGACTCCGTCAAAAACTACTATGATATCGTTAAGTTCGACCAATCCTGAATTTAGTGTCTATTCTCCAACATCAATTCCTGCAAAAGAAATAGCATTAGCACAGTTACGGGTTTATTATAGCTGGCCAAATATTAGATCAAAACCATTTGGTGGACTACAGCCAAATAATTCATTAGTATTCGCTAATAAGAATAAACCTGATGGAACTCGTGATTGGCAAGTAGTTGCTATTCCAACGGGCAGTTATCAAATAGAACAGATTAATGATGAATTCCAACGCAGAATTAAATCTATTACAGGAAAAGAATCAAAAATAGCAATTACTGTCTACGAACCGACATTATCAGCGGTAATTGAAATAAATTCCCCTGATTATGCCGTGGATATTTATCAAAGTTCGATTAGATCAGTATTAGGTTGGCCTGAAGATCCACCGGTTTATCAAGGACCACCAGAACCACAGAGATCTGATTTTGTCGTAGATGTTGAAAAATTTATAAAACCTCCAGAATATCGAAAAACTTATCCGTTTATAGAGACTCCGGATGCTTATCGTGGTTATGCACAACATACTCATTATATAGATTTCGTTCGGGGTAAAGGTACAACAAGAATAGCAACAATTAATATTGAAGAAATTAACTCAAAATCAAGACCAATTAAATCTGAACTCGGACGTGTACTTAATGATCTAAGAAATTTATTTTCTAGCATTAGCACTTCCTACAACGATGACTTAAAAAATCAAATAATTGAAACAATACAACATTTGAATCAGGTTGCATCAGACTTAGAATATGTAAATAAGGCTATCGTTGACAGAGAAAAAACATTAAACGTACCGGTAGATAGATTTCATAGTACTTATATAGTTAATGAAGATGATCCTATTCAACGTGTAAGCTATAAACACTTATTTAAAACAGTATTTCTTAAATATTATGGAATCACAGAAGAACAGCTACCAACATTTGTAATTCCCGGATTTAACTCTGAAGAGCTAAAGAAGTCCGTTAATGATCTTATTGATGAACACTTTAAAAGAATATGTGATTCATGGAAAAAATTAATACCTACACCAACTATTCTTAAACATAATAATGATCCACATGGTGGAGGTCGCCATATCTCACCTGGTATTGTTAATATAACATCTACGATCGCGGTCAATCTAGTATGTGACGTAATTGATGACAGTTATCAAGTAGATCTTTCAAAATCTAACCAGGCCCAACAGATGTATATACTATATACATTTAGTCCTAAAGATCCGCCTGGGTGGTTAATTGTATCTGAGCCAATTAATCCAATTTATTTACGTGTACATAATCCATTTCTGACAAGAATAAATTTCAAACTCACCGACCAGGCAGGAAACATTTTGGATCTAAGACAAGAATCTCTTAATATTAATTTGTATATACGCTCGTAGAACGTCCGATTAAATAATCAGGGGCTGATTAGTAAATACATGAATAATAATCAATTTCTATGATTAAAACAATTGTATATATAATAAAGCGAGATAACTCGGCTATCTCTCTCTGCGGAGTAAATTGAACGATTATTTCCCTTACTACTACGTTCGATTTACAGACAACAAATACTTCTTGTTTTTCGTTAATTATTTAGTGACTTATTTCTTTTTCTGTAGGTGATTAGCTGTTAGTAAAGCATCAGTTTGTAACAGAGAGGAATATTGATGCATCTTTTAACTCTGATAACCTTAAATTCACGTCGGTTTATACGAGTGCGTAAAGTTATTTTAGCTATAACATGTATTTGACCTTAACGAACGATAACTCTTACAAAAAAATGTAATGTGCGATTATTTTATACAGTATATATAAATAATGTTTGTAAATTAAGTAAATATACGCTACAGTTGTATAATAATTGTGATTTTATTCAGTATATTGGTCGTACGTAATTTGTCTGCTTATTCAGTGTTGGGTTAACTATATAATAATTTTAAAACGTCTATATGTATGAATCGGAAAATGGCTCAGTGGTATAGTTGTTGAACTATGATACTGACGACCGTGGTTCGATTCCTGTGGCTGACGAGTGTCGACAGTATTCGGAACGATGCCATTTTATATATAAGGTTGGGGAGCTCAGCCCCAACGAATTCAATACCCCTCATCACGTTAAACAACGTGGTGAGTGCGTTTTGCACTTACCCCGGGGTTTGATTTGGTGGGGGGGTTATTGAATTCGCAATACAGAGCTCCCTAAAATAATCAGTAGCATGCCTGAGCTCTCTACCTCATTTGAAAAACCCCACAAGGAAACATTCAGAAAGAATGCTAGCCAAATAGAAACAGAACATGGAGTGCCAATAACGGTCATAAGAAAGACATCATCATGCAAAAAAAGGACTCCATGAAAGACACAATGGCTATCAGGGGGCCAAGTGACGGGTAACCGCTTATTATTTTTGATATTTTTAGGTCAAATATCAAGTTAAAAACTTGAATGTCAATTATTTTTTATTTTAAAGAAATAATTATTATATAATGAACCAAGAAAACATTAATGATATTATTTCTGCTATTAAAAAATTAAAACATAATGGAATAAATCTATCTGATAATCTCGATCCTGAAAAAAATATTATGCGATTATGAAATATTAAAACAAAGAAAAATTGACAATAAATACACATTACCATCCAATTATAAATTCGTAAAATCAATTTATTAGTCTATGCTTGAATCATTGGGGGTGGTAAATGAAAAGCAGGTAAAGCTATTTGCGCCTCTTGCACGTTCGATCGAAAATATCAGATCCGAACTGTCTCGTGAATACGAGAAAAAGAAGATCGTGGATAATCGTGTAATGCAGTTAAGAAAGATTATGTTATTTGATTCTGTCAAAAGTGAAAGTGACACTGACAGCAGCGACGGTGAAGGTACCCATAGCAAAATATAGAGTCAAACTATATACAATTTATTTATTAGGAAGACAGAGTTAGATATATTCAAATATTATATGCTGATTATATGTTTTCGAAAATGCAGATCTGTATGTTTTATTTGCAACAAATTGTACTGAAGGCATGCAAATACCAAAATATCTGGCAGCTGCATTCATTGATTCAAAAATTATTTCTTGGTCTGTTTCTGTATTTATAGATTTAATAGCTCTCTTTCCGAATACTTTACATTTTCCAGTATTTCCACGTGCAATATTCTGACTTTGTGTAATAGCCTGCAGGTTAGATAACCGATTATTTTTGGGATCTCCATCAATGTGATCAACTACAAGTCCATCTTTAATGATCCCAAAAACATTCGTAGATGAATCTACTTGATAAATAATATTTTTTTCCTCCAGCACTAAATCTAAAATAACCACGATTATTAAGACTACCGACTGGTTTTTTCAATCTACAGTGTCTGATTACACCATCTCGAGACGCTTCATAATTTGTATATACTGGATGTTTAACAAATTCGTTTTGCTCATAGTACTCAATTTTCAATTTTCTTATAATATCATTGCCGATCATTTCATCATAAGTCTGATTTGTCTGAGTCATTTTATATATATAATATTATTTGTCTAAATCATTGTTTTGAAATCTGGTCAGATAATCTTCTACGGTTTTTATAGGAGATTTACCTGACGATGTATTATTTTTTTTTGTCATAATATCGTTTTAATTCCCTGTATTTTTTTCCGCCGCATTTTAAACACAATTGAGTTTTTCCTCTGACTCCAACACCACATTGCACACATGGTATTGGTCCTGTACTTCCATTTTTGATACTTTGTGCATGATATCCGCAATATTCATTCACGCACGATTTATTACAAGGAGAAGTATATCCAATTTTGAGCCAAGCACATTTGTTTTTTGTTTCAAGCATTATATATATATATATACTAAAATTTTAATTTAAATGTTTGTTTTAATTATATGGAGGAATTATCGGCAATTGAACCTCAGATATCCAGATTTGATCTTGACAGACTATCAGAATATAAATTTAGTACTTTGATGCAAGATCTGGCATTGACATATGAGGATATAACCGAACGTATCCGTGAAGCCAAGAAAGAATTTCGTGACGATGGCGCTGTTCATGTATGGTCAACATTCAGAGTTGGAAATGTTACTAATATGATGAATGATGAACGAGGAAAAGTAATTATTAATCACATTGATGATCAAAAATATTTTATTTCAATAAAATTTATTGTAAATACAGAAGAAGATATTTGGATTATTCATGATAAGCGCGATCCAGTCCGTGTGCAGTCAGGAAATAATATTGTTCTCTTAAATAATAAATCTAAGCCCGGAATACTGACTGGTATTGATAAGGTATATTATGAACGGGGATACCCTGTGACTGCAGTCGTATATGCAATATATCCGCTTAATAATAAACCTGACATCGGGGATCTAAAGCCTATGAAACTGTCAGAGTCAAGAATAAACTGTGTAGCTGAACGAGTTACAGAACATTTTACAAACGCGATACGTGGTAATGGTTTAACAGATTTACGACGTAAAAAAATAAATACATGGACAGAATCAGTTAAAGATACCGGAGCGTCTATCAAAGATGTCGCTGAACTAGAAAAGAAATTAAAATTCCCAATAACAGTAAAGACATTAACCGGAGAGACTTTATATAAATCAAAATATGAATCAAGAGGAGCTCCAATAGATATTATTGATCAAAATTCGCACGCATGGACCTCAGCAGTAACAATATTTCCACGAGATAGAGCGGTTAAATTTTATGATGGTCATATATTTGATTTTATCAAAAATATCAGCAAAAGTGACCCTGTGTCCGTTTGGTTGTTTCAAAGTTCAGAATATGATCATTACGATCAATTTGTACGACCTAATGGTGATATTTACCGTATAGAATCTCTTAATGTAGAAATGGAAAATCTTGCGCTGAAATATACTTCAGACGATGTCAAAGTTAGACTATTATTAAATAATTGTTTCACTGTTCCATCCGTAGCGGCTCATTTCGCTCAGGAGAAAAATTTATGGAAACCAACACGATCGGAATTTCTTGAAGACATTCATAAAAGCTGCGTAGAATATGGACACGGAGGATTATGGAATACTAAATATAAGTATAATGACGTTATATCCGTCGATATGGTAGCGTGTTATCCTGGAAGTTTTCTTGGATACGGAGAATGTTCTGAATACTTTAAGAGATTCGGACATCCATCACACGAGGTGACCAGGGTTGCGATAAACGGACATTTACCAGATTTTGATTTAACCGGATTTGCTCATGTAGAATCATTCGAGTTTGCAGAAAATCTCCATCCGATTACTTATACTTGATTTGGAAGACATTTTTCAGAAAAATGTTGGGTTCCAATAGTACTATTGCGATATATGCTTGATGTTGGAATTTTAATATCTTTACAGGTGAGTGAGGCGATTATATCATATAGTCCACAGAAGCAAGTTTGGTTACCAGAACCAAATAGATTTAATATTGATGATGCCAGAAAAGAATTCCCTAATCTTAATGAAGATGACATTATTAAAATCACTAATAATATACGTAAATGCAGAGACGATCATGATGAGAAACTTGCAAAAGATCTTGGTAGAAAGATAATTGGTAAATTTACTCAAGGGGGAGCATATGATCATAAAAGACACTGTACAAGATTAATTATGGACGATGCTGAACTCGATTTTATAATCGCCGATACAACAGAAAAAAACATATTTATAAATCGGAGTAATGCTTATTTGTCAGACGGAACCAAACTAGGTACAATTGTGAGTTATCTTGATGGTGACTCACCACAATTTACTCATTTAAGATCATCTATGTTGGTATATGTTTCTATAAATCTACTGTCTATGATAAATAGATTTCCTCGTGATGCTGTCAGAGTCGCCACGGATTCGTTTTATATAAATAAAAAATATACGGATTTGTTAAAACCGCTACTTGGTAATGGTGAATGGGGATCATGGAGAATAAAACAAGAAAATATACTTAGCTATTCTGAATCTGCCGACGTTGAAATTAGGGAAATATATTACAAAAATAATATTCAAATATCAAAATCATCAGCACCATCTGTATACGATCCTGTGGCTAGACATAAAACCGTTTATCTTAACGGATGCGGTGGTTCAGGTAAAACAACTCGTGTGATTAAATTATTCATGAATAATAATTCGGATATAATTGTTTTGACACCGACACATAAACTCGCCAGAGAGATAAAAGAGCGAGGAGTAAAATCGTGTACATATCATAGTTTCTTTAGATGGTGTGAGACACATGGACTCCTGAGCGAATGGGTGAGAAATATATACCTAAATATATTATATGGGACGAGATATGCACGGTCTCGTTAGAAATATTAAAAACATTTCTTGAATGGTTATTGACGAAGAATACTGCTATAATAATGTGCGGTGATCATGGTCAACCACCACCTATTATTGGGCAGTCTCCACATGAATGGCTGAAGAATAACGTAGATTATTATGAAGAAATAAATGATGACCATAGAGCTATTGATGAACCGCTGAAGGAGTTTAAAAGATTAATCAGACTACAACCAGACAGAGTACAATGTGAAATAATGCGAGGAGTAATTCCAGAGACTTCTATGAATGATTTCCTAAATTTATGGAATCCCGCTGATTTAATAGTTGCAAGTAGAAAGATAGTTCGTGATGAACTACAGAATAAATTATTTATATTACATAAAGACAAGTTTTCAGATCTACCTGTACCTTTGTGTTATCGCCCCTCAGATACTCGACGACAGAATATTGATGTTGAAATTCCTGGTGCCTTGGTTCCACCAAGGATATAGAATCTTGTCTTGAATGATATTGTTTTAGTTGATATTAATGTCGTTGAGAATGCGCTGAGTATGAATAAATCACCGTGGACATTAGGATATGCTATAACTATTCACTCATCACAGGGGTTAACTATTTCTGATACAAATATCTGGATTATAGATAATCGGATTGAATGGTCGAATTTAGTTTATCTCGCAGTTTCTAGGGTCAGAAGAATATCTCAACTACATAGGGTTATTATGAATTTTACAGAAAATAATGATCAAACTGTTAATAATGACGTAATAAGAAAAAAACTATCTGGTTATAAGCAGTGTGACAAAAAAAAAATAAACGTGACTTTGATATTGATGTTGAATTTATTATTAAACTAAAAGCACAACAGAATAATAATTGTGCAAGCTGTAACTGTAATATGTTATGGCAATATTCGAATAATAATCCAAGACAATTTACCGTAGACAGAATTAATAGTGTTCTTGGTCATACACGTGATAATGTGATGCTGACCTGTCTTGAATGTAATCGACGTAGAGGTTCTGGTTATGTAATTGTATGTGGTGGTAATTGTGTGTCTTTAGGGATTACCTGTAATTGTTCACGTACAAATCCACGTTGAGGGGCTGTAGAATCTAATCTGTAGATTGGAGGTCTACCAGTGGATCTAACTACACTAGAAATTATATGTGTAGTCACGCTCCAGATAGGATCAGTTGCTCTTTTTTTACCACCTTCAAGTTCACCAGGTTCATATAAATATCTTACAGTTACATTACCTAATACTGGTTGAGGTTGATGTCTGTCATTGCTACGGGGTATATATTTTTTTGTGATCGCATTAGAAGGTTTCATTGAAGTTGAACGAGTAATTTCGTTATTTAATACAGCTATCACACTTGGTAACCTCGCAACCCATTCACGAGATCTCTCACCGGATTTAAAGTCAGTAGATATTTCTTTTGCGTATTGGTATCCAAATAACCGCTCAGCAAGTGTTCGATTAAATCGTTCAACAATTGCCTGATCACGATGAATTTCGGTATGTCCTCGTCTGATTTTAACGTTATGTCGCTTCATCAAAGATAATACTGTACCAAGAAATTCTTCGCCAGGATCAACCTGTAATAACTGTGGCCATCGCAAAGGTCCTCGCTGATAAATTCGTTCAAACGCAGATGAAACTTCAAACGCTGTCTTTGTTGATAATGGTTCAGCTTCTTTATATCTACTTGCAACATCAACGACAGTTAATGCGCATTTGTATGTGCGTGATTGACGTTTACCAATTTTAATGGTATCGTGTGGTAAAAATAAGATATCTGCTTGATGAACCTCATTAGGGACGCTGACATCAAAATGTGAATATTGAATTTTTTTAGGTGGTGGTAGATAAATTTGCCATATTGCCTGTCGTGCTAACCACGCTGCAGCAACAGAACGTGAGACTTTTGCTGCTTCAGATAATGTAGTAATCGCTGATCTGCCTCTCCAATATCCTCTTGGACTATAATAAATGGATTCCATTATAATATTTATATAATTAATTACCAGCCCCTAACATTATTTTACTTTTCATGGCAGATTTTACTAGAAAACTAACTAATTTATCTCTGACAGATTTATTTGGTATAGAATTTAATGCATGAATCAATTTTACATCTGCGAGATGCCTTTGTTGTAAATCTTTACTTTTATACGCAACATCATGAACATGACACGCTTTATCAATCTTATTTACTGGATGCTCTCCTGGTTTTGGTTGATCTTGATCATCAAGTCGGATGTCAAGTCGGGTTCCAGGACCACAACAATTATATCCTGGTAAGTGTTTTTCCCCCGGATATTTAGCCCACGGAGTTCCTGGTAATTTTCCTAATAAAGCGGCTATATCTCCACCTGTCTTTGTTTTAACAAATTTGTATTTCTTCGTACCGCATTTTACACATTTGCCCGTCAGAGCACGTCGTTTATTTTTTGTTGTTATTGTAGTTAATTCAGCAGTGGGTGTAGGAATTTTACACCGAACACAATATAGACTCATATTATTTATTATATGGATATAATTGACTTTTCGGCGACACGAAAACAGGAGCCAGTGAAGCATCACCCAGCATTACCAAATTCGATAAGGATGATTATAATAGGTCCATCTGGATCGGGTAAAACACAACTATTATTAAATTTAATAATGCGATGGTTAAAATGGAGTAAATTGTATTTAGTAGCACCATCCGTAGATGATCAACACTGTTACGAAGTACTTAAAGATTTTAATGAAAATGCAAAATTGCTGAATGAAGACGGTGATGATGTTGTTGACTTTATCACCGATATTGATGAGGCTCCATCTGTAGATGACCTAGATGGATTTATTAATAATTTAGTGGTGTACGATGACGTTATGTTGGACAGACAAACAAATCCAGCTAGAATATTTTCTCGAGGTAGACACAAAAACACGGACGTGATTTATGTTACACAAAGATATACACAAATACCTAAAGTGATCAAAGACAACTGCAATATTTTGGTTGTGTTTAATGGAGTAGATAATTATACTTTACAGAATATTTATTATACCTGGTGTTCAGGGGATATGGATATGATGAAGTTTAAAAACTTCTTTTCAAAAGCACAAGCTGTTCCGTTCGGATTTATTACAATAAATCTACATGATCCAAGATCTAGATATCGTATAGGTCTAGATAAAATCTTTGGTTAATTACAGCAGCAGGCAGGGTGAACGACAAAAATTAATTGACCCGGCGAGTAAACTAAACGCACTATAACATAAAAAACAAAAAGTCAAAAATAAAATAATAAAAATGAGCTAACCCAAACGATTTATTATTCGTTTTTCAAACTATACGGTAACAATAAAAGTTAGGAGGTTCGGTTTAGCGTTATTGACCTTATTTTTCAGCCTCTGTAGGAACCCTTTATTTTTGTAAAATAAGGTCTCCAGCCAAGTGGTCTGTTCACCCTGCATCAATGGAAAACAGAGTGTCAGATGAAGAGCAGCAGGCAGGGTGAATGACCAAATGCTTTATCACAATTATGTAAGAGAATGATGTCTGTCAGATATAGCTGAGAGTTGAGCATGATTCGAACAAGTTGTCTGTTCAATATGTCTCAGACAAAACTATATAGCTGAGACATATTTTGTCTTAATTGACATAATTTTTGTCTTAATTGTATATGATTCAGACAAGTGGTCTGTTCACCCTGCCTGCTGCTTCAACCGATCGAGTTTCAGTTAGTTCCACAATCTGGATTTTGGTTCTGTTCGGTTCTCTACCAATTAGAACTGTTCTTCTATCTGCTCAATCTGGTGATGTCCTGTCCATTGGCGTGCACACATTTCAGGCACCTACGATGATGAGTAGCATCACCTTTTGTCGTCTTCTGTCATTTACGACCATTAAGGTGCGATCCCAATTAGCCGCGAGAAGCTGACCTGAAGTACAGTGAAGCTGGGAACGTTTAGGGCACCTTTTCTATCCCCTTCCTCATGTTACGAAGGCGAGCAGTGTGATCCTTAATTGGGTTGGTGAGTCGCGCAGGAGCTGCCGAATTCTACTGGCAACAGGTAAAAACGACCTTATGTCAAGAGCTTCATGTATGCAGGTCTATCGACCATTCTTAATGAGATCCTCATGACTATTAATGTATCGCGAAAACGAGGCTAAGCTAGGCAGATCGCGACTATACTGCATATAATATGTTATGTAGATTCCTTTTGCGAGAGAATATATTACATCACTTCCAACTACCTTCTCTCTAGTCGACCTTCCGGACCTGTTTGCAAATTTCTTCCGTGACAAAGTACAAACCATCAGAGATAAACTTGACAACACAATTTCAGTTCACTCGTCGTCACCATACAGTTGCGATACAGAATTTCAGCGGCAACCGTTAGCAACATTTGAACCTGTCTCTATGGATTTAGTACGTACAGTCGTGATGAACTGTGCACCAAAGTCATGTGAACTGGATCCGATTCCGACGTCACTGCTGCTAGAGTGCTTGGATCCAATATTGCCTTCACTAACTGATGTTATTAATACCTCTCTCTCATCTGGGGAATTCCCATCATTTTACAAAACTGCCATTGTAAAGCCTCTGCTGAAGAAACCAACACTCGCCAATAACGATCTAAAGAACTACCGCCCAGTTTCTAATCTCCCATTCATGTCAAAAATCTTAGAAAAAGTTGTTCTATCCCAACTTGTATCTCATCTGAAATCAAACAGTCTTTTTAGCAATGTACAGTCTGCATATCGCCCTTGCCACAGTACTGAAACTACTCTTCTGAAAGTAGTCAATGACCTTCTCTCTGCTTTGGATAGCGGAAAGATTACAGTCCCCACTCTCCTTGACTTGTCTGCAACATTTGACACTATAGACCATGATATATTACTTCACCGTCTCTAGCATGTATTTGGCATTCATGATACGGCCATACCATCGTTCAAGTCCTACTTGGTCAACAGGACACAAATTGTGTCCGCAAATGGAAAATACTCCAGCCGAATTGATTTATGCTGTGGTGTTCCACAGGGTTCTGTTCTTGGAACTGTTCTCTTCATTCTATACACTCAGCCACTCTCAAGTGTCATAGATCATCATCCAGTGTCTCACCAATTGTATGCTGATGACACCCAAATATACAAATCTAACCATCCAACTGAAGTTGAAGCTACCATCCAAGGCGTAGAGAGGTGCATTTCCGATGTGAAATCATGGATGACATGTAACAAGCTGCAGATGAATGATGATAAAACTGAAGCCATCCTGATTACAATATAAAGACTTTCTCATTCACATCCTTTACCTCAGACAATAAATATCAGCAACACTAACATTAAATTCACACAGTCAGTACGAAACCTCGGTGTTACTCTCGACAGTACTCTCTCATTGCACCAACATGTCATGAACATATGCAAGGCTGCATATCTTGAGCTGAGACGAATCAGCTCCATTCGCAAGTATCTTTCAGTTGATGCCACTAAGACACTTGTGTGTTCCTTAGTACTTTCAAGACTGGACTATTGTAACTCAGTTCTGTCTGGTTCGTCTCAATATCTACTCCAAAAACTTCAAAAAGTTCAAAACGCAGCTTCTCGGATCATCCTTAGAGCACCACGATCAGAGCACGCCTCTCCCATGCTCTGTACCCTACACTGGCTATCCATTCGATTCAGAATTAAACACAAAATTTGTTCTCTGTGCTACGTTTCACTGACGGGCTTCAGTCCAACATACCTATCTGACCTCACCCATGTGTACACACCTGCAAGATACTTACGCTCCTCTTCTGACACTCGTATTCTCATTATTCCCACTATGAAAATGAAATCATATGGACAACGCTCTTTTGCATACCAGGGCCCAGCAACGTGGAACGAATTGCCCACTGCACTTAGACACAAAGACACAGTCATCTCATTCAAGGGCGCTCTTAAAACTCACCTATTTCAATGCAAGAGCAGACTTAAAGACCTAATAATGTATCCTTACCTTAAATATTTACAGCATGTTTTCTGTTTCTAATTTCGTGGTGTTTGTTTTTAGTTTTGTAATCATATCATTATATATGTTTTTTAAGTGTTGTCAAATGTTGTAAAGCGCTTAGAGCTTCTAAAGATTATGCGCTATACAAAGTCCTCATTATTATTATTATTATTATTATTATTATTATTATTATTATTATTATTGATCGTGACTGTAATGGATGTAATGTATTTTATAGAGATTGTTTTCTTCTGGTAAGAATATTTTATATTATAGAATTACTACTGTATATATTATAATGACGAAAACTTACTTCACCGATTGATGTGGCGTCCTACTGTACATCGAGTAACGATCTGAGCTGTTTGCCAGATATTTCTTTTGCATTCGTTGAGAATTTCATCATGGGTGTCTCCAGCAGTTCAGGGAAGGAACAGATGACAAAAGGATTCAAGTATTACAGTGAGGGATATATCCATTCTCTTAAACATAAATTGATTTACGTCCTATCTTGAGTGTCCTTTTTCTCTACAGCACACAAAATACAAGTTAACGATAGAGAAAAGAAACTATTCACAGCATTAATTTTGTTTCTGATTAGGTATGGTTTAAATGTACAGCTACGATCAATCAATACTGTGGTCAAAACATGCGGTCATAATAAAACATTTACAAAATGTGCATAGTGACACAAACTGCCCTTTTAACCAAACACACCCCCCAAACCAGTAGAGACTTTGTGGTGTGTTTTAAATAGTTTTGGGTACATGTCGGTATGCTTGCATTTTGATTTGTATCAGAAGTGCACAACCTGGTTGTTGTTATGGTGCTTGCTGCTTTTAGTGCCTGGGGGTGGGAGGGACTGGGATTTTCCCTTTAAATGACATATTTTTTCTTTTCTGAATCATTTGTCAACTGACAATATGGATATATGATTTTATTCATACGAACACATTTTTTTTTTTGTTTCAATAACAGACTGGCAGTTATATATTTACCCACAAAACAGCAGGATGATTTGTTCAAAGCTGTTTGAAAGCCATTCCTATATATATATATATATATATATATATATATATATATATATATATATCAAATCAAAGCACCCTGCCCCCAAACACACAAATTGGTCCCTTATTTATGTGAACTTCTTCATTGATTATAATTAATATTATTTTTGTGGTGTTGGTAAATGGATGAATTTTAACACCCAATATGTAAATGCAGACATTAGATAAAGTAAACATAATTGGGAAGAATCGTGTCTAAACAATATAAAATTTTGTCATTTTATGTATGGGATATTCTGTTAATCTGTTTATTAAAATAATTTTCTCTTTAATTTTAACAAAACCTTTATCTGCCATAATTTGGTCCCCTGGTTCTAACAAATGTATAAACTGGTGCCTAGCTTAGCCTCGTTTTGGATTCGTTGACCCAGGGTCACATGAATACATGAATACATTCTGAGAATGGTCTATACCACCATGTACTTACATGGGGAGTCATGTGGCACTTTTACCATAAATGGGTCAAACAAATTTACGTACTTAAACCAGACTGTTAATGTCAACCCCTCCTCTATAATAGACACTGTGAATGTGAAAATCCGTAATTCCACAATAAAACATTCTGAATTAAGCGAATTCTTTTTCACACCTGTCACAGTACGTAGAACCACCATCATGGCATGATCAATCATGTAAAATATGGTTATCAAATGCTTTCTACATGACTACGATAACATCCACAGCGTCTACAGACTCCATATTTTATGATGATCAAATTTCTAGGGTTAAAGCATTATTATTTTTAACTCCTTGACAGAGAAAAATCTCTTTTAGAAATGCCAGATGGTAGCGCAAGTGCTGCCTCTTGTATGTAAAAGTGTAGACAAAAGAGCAACCAATTGTTTCGGGCCATACAAAAAAGATTTATAGGTCCATTAACAAACTTGCCAACAAATTGTATTGTAGAAAAACGCAATAATATGTTTACATTAATGTGCAGCAGAAATTCCTGTGTTCATAGGAATATGCAATGAAAGGAGAGAAGTGGAATTCAAATGCAGTTAAAGCTGACAAATTAATCCATATTCTTGACAAGACTTTCTCAATATATTATTTTATGGGATTTTACTCCAGATTGAACAGATATCAATCCATTAATTTTGTGTACTTTATTTATTTTATGTTGTTGTGACAACTTCGACAATTCGTTGGAGAGAGATGCACAGAGAGCTGGAGATAAATAAAGGGTCAAGGTTATTTTAAAGACACAGCAATACAAGCAGCAATAGACAAATACAAACGCTTGTGCATTTTTGAAATAATAAAAACTTTATTGTTCCTGTTCCTGATTGTTTGGATATTCAGTGAATGGGTACATGGATGGTATACTCTTCACGAAGTGGTTTAAATAATTTATTCCATTATTGTATCTCAACTTGACCAATGCTACGTATCATGGATAATCATCACAATCACACAAGTTTACATGTATTTAAGCTTAAAGGCAAACAACACATTGAATTGTTGGTGCTGTTACAAAATACAACCCACTTTGTAGAACCACTGCAGTAAACCATGGTTATATAAACAAATATCAAGTATTAAACAAGGCTAAGTTTGCCACATTGCTCTTCTATACAACTGATTAGTTTTCCTGTTCTCATATCAAGGAAGCCTGCAAAAATACTGTCATTTATCAATGAAATCCTGATGCAATTGACAAAATCCAGCTTGTTCTAAGGTACTTTGAAATTATGAATGTTCAAACAAGTCCCGCAGCTATCCCATTCACATCAGCAAAAACGTGACATGAAGAACAAAAAACAGGTATCCAAATCAGTATGTTTCACCTGCGGGAGTTACTTTGGAGGAAATCACGTAGATACCACTTCATCTATCCAGCGTCTCCTCATCAGTGCCAGTTAAACCTTAAGTTAATAGACCAAAACCGTGTTAGAATCTAGAGTTCTAACACGTGATTTTTCTTTACAAGAAGCTAGAGGAAATGGCAAGAGAGAAGAAGAAAGACAATAACAGACACCAGAACGCACACAGGATAGTTTCAAAGAGAAAGAGCAGAAAGGTCCAGATTAGCTGAAACGAGGAAAAGAAATGCAGAAATTCTTCCAAAGGAATATAAAAGAAATAGAGAGACTTATGACATATGTGGTACATGCAAATCTGCTAACCCATCTCTGGAAGAGTCTGATGATGACAATGATCGAGACGAGACGAGACCAACATTGTCGATTCAATGTGGCAAATGTCCAGAGGTACCACCAGTTCGGTGTTAGAATGCATAATGTTGAAGATAGCATTCTCTGCAAAGAAGAATGAGGAATAGTTTTATCAGTTACAATAATTTAATCCAGGCGACAATTCTTTTTATCGGGTATAAATGATGTCACTTTTGTTATATTATTTGATTTATTTGTAGGAAACCGTTCATTTGAATAATTTCAGCTTCTTATTAAATATAATTCAACTGACATCTTGTAATACCCAACAACAAATTCCGTTCTTTGCCACGAGATTCATAGATGACAATTTCAGTTATTAACTTAATTAGTAAAATATATTTCTTTCTAAAGAGTCCATCAGACTTAGTCTTAGCTGTTCTGTCTATAATATGATAGATATGCAGATGCTACGATATTTATTTAGTAATTATGCTGAAGGTAATAAGCTCGCACTATTAATTTTTTTTTAAATAAAATTTCCTACCATTTGTATAACGTTTACAAATGTTAAGTTTAGTTTAAGTGCCTGTAAAATATTCTATCCAAAACGTTCCTTCCTTTGAAAAGATTTGTTTTTTTAAGTTCTCCTTTTCGAAGTGACTTTAACGTTTTGGGTTTATTTATTTTTCTGATACCATTTTTAAAAAAAACTCTTTATACCTAATTCGCTTGTTGATAAAAATAAATTCCTCACGATTGATTTTACTGTCACAAATTGGTTTGCATATCATGTCATTGATACTGTTCTACTTATGACTTACTGAAGTTACTATTTCATCATTATTTAAAACTGTTAAATATCAATTTCTCCTGAAAAGCATTTGCAAGATAACCTATAGATTGTGCACTAAATCCACTAAAAGCCAAAGGAACATCTACACTGGTAGCTATCGCCGCAACGCCTAACCTAGATGAACTAATTCTCATTCAACCAGTAACTGGTGACATACATGAATCCAAAACAATTCAAAAGTTAATTAGTTATTTTATAATTTGTTCTAACACATCTATAGTGTTCGATCTCTTTAACCAAATCATTTGAATTAAGAATATTTATCCGCAGCCTGAAATTCAGACCATAGGAATTTGATGTTGCAATGGGGGCTTGAGGAAGCAGCTGTGACAAAGGTACAGGAGAAGCCATTGGCAGTGTAAGATATGATTGTGAAGCGAGGTTTGTTTCTTTCGCTCATTTATACGAACAAAATTAACAACTTCGATTTGTAGCGGTAGCAGGTTTTATTGACTCTGTAGATGGTATGCCATGTATTTTTATCAATATTTATATTGAGGCTGTACTATTGTATATATTTATATCGAGGCTGTACTGTTGTATATGTTTATATATAGGCTGGACTGTTGTATATATTTACATATAGGCTGGACTGTTGTATATATTTATATATTGCTTTCCTCCTCCGAGTAGAGACTCAACTTCAGTGCAACATCATTATTTTTCATTTGAACATTTTTCTTTGACCTGCTTGTAACAGAAATGTAACTATCCCATGACTCATAAATGGTTATTTACTTGAATAAAGCAACAGCAGACATTGTACCTTTAGTACAATCACTCTTCTTCAGAGAGGCTGTGGTATTAACCCGGTCCTAGTGGTTTGCTTTTGCAAAACACACTTTGATCAACACTTTTACCTCGTATCAATCCATGAGTCATTAGGTAGTCAATTGTGAAGTAACTAAAATGAACTGGAATAATTTTGAATCTTTTCTATATTATTGCTTGATGATGGACGTATTGTAAATATCAGTAACTTTTTCATACTGTAGGCAACAGTCAGATCAGAGTTTAACGTTGCGTTATAAATTTTTTCGATAATATTATTTATTCCAGTCAAAATTTATCTGCTGATAACTACTAGAATATTCATTAACCATGCAAGTAAAAGCATTTAGCTTTATTGGTTTCATTTTTCTTTTATTTAGAAGGCGTGAATAATTTTACCTGGTCGAACTTCGTGGATTTCCAGATGGTCGATTGCGAACTGTCTCATTGAAAATTAAATTTGTTTTTGCAATGTTTCCAAAATCGATGTTTGATGTTGGATCTTTAGATATCTTAATGAACTTCGTCAAAACGCGCTGCATGAAACTAGCAGCAGATTGAAAGACTGCATAGAAAACAGCTAATAAAAATGTCACTCGACATTTGTCTGTATGTAAATGACAAGCTATTGAAATACGTGAAAAGTTAAAGTAATTCTGGAATTGGGTTATATTTATGCAGAATATGTAGTCATCTTGAACGTCAGAGAATGGACAACGAATTTCTAATTTGCTTTGCTGTTTTTCTGTAGTTGTGCTCATTTTCTTGCCCTCGAACATGTTTTATATCGGCTTTCTTTAGCTTTAGCAATAGAAACAACCTACATTTTGATCACTTGAACCAGATACCTGATAGAGCCACGCGACCGCCTATCAAATAAAAGCTATTGGTGTTCATATTTCTATAGTTTCTTCCATGTAGTTTGTTGTGCACCATCTCCCGTCAAGATACTTCTCTTCTGAAAATGGAAACGAAAGAAAACCTGCTGTATCTTGTTATCCTTTATTGCCATTTTGTTCTTTCTTTAAAAGTTCAGCATAAATGTTTTTCCATTCCTGTGAACGTTTTTCAAATTGTCTACCAACTTTAATTGTACTTGGATCTGTGAATGTGGGGTGGGGTTAGTGGCCCTTTCATGTTCTTTGCTAAATTTGTTTTCGCTTTCAGTTTTATATTGTTCACCTTCCAATTATTTTATGGAGATTGGACCAGGTACTAAATATAAATATCAATCGGAATAAAGATTAATTGTAAGCTAATCCTCAGAAGCCGATGCATGCAAAGCACAAACTTTCATTGTTACTTTCAGTAGTGAAACATAACTTGAAAATTAATTGGTTACATAAAAGCAATATTTGCGAAAAGGTTCTAAATGTCAAAAAGTTAAATATGTATGTCAGTTTGATCAGAAACAAAGTGAAATTAAATTAAACAAGACGTAAAGAGAAAACAATAAACAGATAACATCTACTAGTGCCATTCAATGCCTTTTGTTAATGTAGTCAAAATATCGAGATAAATAGCCTCTGAACGTAGATAACAGAAGAACCCACAGGGAGAAAAGTCTAGAAAATATATAGGATGGGGACGTTTACTGACTTCGGTCTTCTTCCGATTATATTTTGTAGCTTTGGAAGTATGCACAGACGCAATGTCATGCAAAATTGGATTCCTCTATTCCTGTCTTTGGTAGTCTTTTGCTGTAAAGTATTCGTACCTCCATAAATATTAAACGTCATGTACATTTTACAGGTTGTGCTCTTGTTGTTTTATGACGGGTTGTTGGAAAAAGATACTATTTGACTCAAACACTATTTTTGAGCTTTTCGTGTTCGCATATAATTCGTTGTTACTTTCTCTCCCTCTTCTTTTCGTTTCTTCCATTGTCATAACATTGTATTCTCGTTTCTTTTACACACTCTCCACATATCTGGCATTGTGTATTTATTTTTCATTCTTTACATATCTGACAATTATATTTCGCTTTTATCCTTCAGTCTATTTCCTCCATTGCGTGTCTAGTAATTTACAACTGACTTTATCTGAAATATTAGTTGCACCATTTAATTACGTAATTTAAGTTCAGTTACTTTTAGATGTCAAACAAAAAAAAAAGTTGTGAAAAAATGCATTTTCAAAATCTGTATATCTGCAAAGTGTAAAAGGACTACTGGAGTTTATTTTATCTGTGGGGTGTAGAGTCAACATTTCAACTAAATTTGTGTAATTGCTTTTGTCCAGGAAAAAATGTATAAGTAATTGTGTCATTTTTATACACGCTTTGTATTAATTTATGTAGACGTGTCAATGTCTCTTTTATAGCTTCAACATTTAATCTCTCTCACTCGCCCCCCCCCCCACACACACACACACATTGGTGTGTTGCAGGTTGCGGGAGTGAAATGTATCGACAATCATTTTTATGACAAAAACAAACCATTCTGCTAATTAAATATACCATGTAGGTCAGTCACAATTTTTTAAATAGCAAACATTCATTAATTATACACCAAGTTATTGAAAATGTAAGTTACAATGGAATATATGAGTGGGAGTTAATGCAATAAAAGATTATTAATTGATCACGTTATCAACAATAAACTTGCAAAACTGCTGTTGGAGCCTGAATAAATTAAAGTATGCAATCAAAACATGATAAATGTTGGCAATTATTTCAAATGAATTTCAGTATTATAAAATAATTCATAACATACCATTTAATGTACAAAGCATACAAAACTGGGAAACATTAAGTACAGATCTCACATGAGAATTTTGCCCACGTATAAGTCCAGAAAATCAACTTTTGTTTTGTTTCGTCTGAAGGAATTCTCAAATTTACAATATTTGTTATCAGCTATCACTTCAAAATATATGGTTTGATATTGGGCGGGGGTGGGGTACGGTAAAAATACATTGTTAATTTGAAAAGCATCAATACAGAACGATTCCATTATTGCTGTAAGTAAAGACACGCTTTGCATAATATTTTTCACAATATTAAACAGAAACAAAGAACTCAAAATTATGATAATCCCAAATGGGGGTAAATGACATCAGCACAACCATACATTGAATATTTTTATATTTTCGTTCAAAGGATATGTACAGCCTCTAATATAGCAATTATTTGTCTTCCCTTTTTAAACAAAACAATTTGCGATGAATTGCATTGTCTCGTACATTCTCTCCTCTTGATATATTTTTTTTTCTAATTTCGCAATTGCATGTTTGTTTGCAGTATAAAAGTATTTCCTAATTTAGAATAAGAAATAACCTCATTATTACAAATATACTTATAAGAAATAAGTTTCATAGATTTACCCTCTCGTATTTTACAATATAATTTTTAGCTTTAATAAAGCGTCGTACTAGTTCTTCCTTTTCGTTTATTTTTGTATTATATCATTAGCTTCTCTGCTAGAAAATTTTGTACATTGTAATCGCCATATCGTATTTTTTATGTGCTATATTTCAGATATGTTTTAGTTTCTTCAGCCTCTATTACATTGTTTTTTACTGTCATGTTCTAAAAAGTCTTTATCGTTCAACAGCTTTCTTCACAATCTTCATTTTCATGTTACTTGATACTCTTATTGATCTATTGTGCTTCCTTAAGCTCCCATGGAGGGGTATGCTTTTGGCAGATCTTTTGTTTAATGGTATATTATTTTCAGCTGATTTCCAAATGTGAAATGATTTGCTGCATGCTTTCCATTCCCCGAATGCATGCTTTCTTAGCATTCATTTATTTGGTCCTCGGTATGTATTCAGCTTTGTATATCTCATCTCGTTAACCGTTCGAAGAGAACTCCTGTCTATAAGGCATGTCTTGGTATCATCTTTCGTCACATCTTTGTGTCAAATCGCCTAAAATTACTTGCTTTTGTAAACATAGCCAGCTTAAATTTAGGATGGTGTCTTTGGTCAAAATTGTTTTTATATTTTGAAATGCAGAATGTTGCACCGATTTTAATTATAATTGTTCCAAATGTATCAGTTGTCAAGCATACGAATTGACTGATCTATAGTTTTGTATGATTTTCCCTTCTTGTTGGAACTGGAGTCACGTGTATTGATTTGTATGTGTTACGGTATCCCTAAATTAGCTTTGGTAAATCGTAATGTAGCTTTCTGCTTTCCTCACAAGCGAATACTTTAATATTCTTGCCGTTTGGTTTCTGATATAGATACAACTGCTTTTCCAGCAAATCCATAATATTTTTGTTGCAGAATTAATTTCCTTCATCAAACTGTATTTTTCCATCTTGTAGCCCATTGAATATTTCTTTAAATCATTGTGTATATATTATTCCGTTTATTGAGAAACTATGAATCACTGTTAAAATATATCAATATCCATTATTGTAGTTTTCGTGTTTGTCCGTTTTTTATATCGGCCTTTCACTGGTAATCCATGTGAATGTTCTACATTTTTTGATGGGTAATTTTAATTTTTTTTATTCACTTCTGATTCATAGAAGTAGACCGTTCAGTTAACATCTCTTTTATTTCACTCATTTCTGTATTTTTGTGTCCTCCGTTTAATTTTTGCGACAATTCTTTCATATTTATGTAAGCAATTCAACCCGTAGAATCGTAGTAAGGATCACTTTATTACTATTTTTACCTAGTCATTCAAAACAATATGAAACGATTCAGATAATAAATTATGCTGATAAACTATTTTCAGGTATCCTCAGCAAGCCAAATTGACGACCGTCTAAAACAGGAACTTTTATCTTCAGCAATTTGGAACATCCATTGACTGGATTTGATAAAATTTCATTTATGCTTGTTTGTGTTATCATGTTCACGACCCACCAGTTACAAAACCGAGTTAAGACCTCAGGACATGAAATCAATGTTAGAGTGTTGACTATCCATTCTTATTTAAATACATGAAATAAAATTATGGACAAAATTCATCGGTATATGAACAACTCACATGGTTCTTCAGCTCAGTGAGGTGCACAAAATGCAAGCAGTGCTCTTTGACTTGACCACAAAGTGAAACAGTTCCGGATTTTAAACAATGACATGCACATGCTGGTAATCATATCTGCACCATTTTCTCTCTGGGATCAATTATATATTTATGAAGTGTTATAATGAAAACCCTGCCTGTGTCAATGTTACCGTCATTTCAAGATGAGCGAGAGCAAATTTATTTTGGAGTTTTACTGTCGGAGGTGTGATCAGCACCATTTTCATTGTGAAACTGTTATATATTATCATAGTGTCTTAGTGAAATTCTCATTTCAATAAAACCGTCCATTCAGGCAAAGTAGCCATGCAAAGGTTTCTCAACATAGCAACCAAGGCTGCCATATTTAAATCTAGAAAACAGAGTAATTTTAATGCAGGGCAGTAGTATAGGTCGACGATGGAGGTCAAAAGTAACCGTTGGGAATCAGTGGGAAATTAGCATCATGATTCCCTTGCGTCGTGTTTGAGCGGATGTCGAGGGAATATGGGGTGTGTCCTTTTGGGAACCGGGTCATGCGATTTTGAGGTCAATGGGTAATTCGCAATATAACCCCTTAGTGCCACTTTTAAGAATGGGAGAGAGGTCAATGGAATATGGAAAATTATGGGATATGACAATTCAATACCCTTACCTAATGACCATGGCCTACATATACTAACCAATGCCTATACCCACTAACCGGTACATCCAAGTGCTAACTAGCACCTACATTTGGCAACAACAATCAGCACCTGCTCACAGAGGTGTAGAGGTAGGATGTAAAAGAGGGGGTTAAATAGAAATCAAACTTGTTAGAAACAAGACTAAAAATATCCCACTACTATCCATAACAACCCTAGAAATTCCGAATCATCCCCGTATAAACTAAGCTATAAAAAAAAATCCCCGTACCATTCAAATAGCCCTAGAATTGGAGTGTAAGGAGAAAAATGGTAGGAATATTCACATGCTTCACACAAACATACAACTGATGCTGATATACCATCACACAAGACATAACTGTAGAGGGTGTTTAAGTTTTAGTTGTGAAAGATATACAAAATATACAAACATATACACATTAAAACCATGCTTTTGGCAATAGTTTTAATAGTATTTCTGCTTCTAAGAGGTTTAGGTAGCTGTTGGGAGATAACCATATATGGTTAAACATAGACTACACCTCATCACTTTTCCCTGTCTCAAGCTTCATTTCACTGTCGGTCCAGACACCTATACTCGCTTCAGCTCCTTGTCTGACGATGGCCCATGTCGCCTTCTGATACACCGGGAAGTCAAGAATGAACAGCATGTTTGAAATTATTGTGGTAGAATGCATGAACACATTTACCCTATGGTCATAAACCAAGTAACAGAAAGAAAGCAAAACCAACAGGTTTTATAAAATTCAACAAATAATTTACATATCAGAGTTATAAAATGAAAATTTAAGAAGAACTTATTATGAATTCTGTCCAAAATAATCCTCAAAGAAAGTTCTACAGAAGTCCAAAAGAATCAAATGTTCCGAATTAATTCCATATAATTGAATGTATTGATCTACCAATAGTCCTGATATATAACAATTTCACTGTCCAGAACTCCTCTGAATAATTTCACAATAGTCCTAGTAGCAATATTTTAGTACAATGAGCTCTTTGTAATTTCAATGAATAATTTAAAAAATGTTTCCTCTCAAATAATTAAATATATCTGCAGACTGATGTTACAACAAGAACATAGGATTAAAATAATGAAATAATTGTATGCTTGCCAAGACGTGTGTGTGGCTTGTGACGTGCTTTAACAGATTTACAAATGGAAGGATACAAGTGATTGGAAAAATCTTGGAAACTATGTCAAAGACGTGTGTGACTGATTCCCTCCCACCCATCCCCACCCCCAACATGAACGTTTTGAAAATGTGGACATTGTATTATACCATGTTTTAGTGATCGTCTCCGAACTTTCAAAGTAATTCTAGAGATATGGATGCATCCTCCGTTCTCAAGGTGATTGATCGTCAAGGTTGGAATGTACTATATCTTCATCATCCCATTAACATGTTGATTGCTGGACTGACAAATTCAAGCCAAGCCTAATGTGTAAAATATTTGATGGAAGACAAAGTCCCAAAGAAGTGTTATGATAGTTTACTTTGACAGCACTTCAATAATTCACATTCCTCATTAAACACGTTTTTCTACAAGCATAAAGAAGCCTGACACAACTAGCCAATGTGAGAATTGATGCTCAAATGGAAAAGCAAATTATTTTGTGATTATTCGGCCGTTTTTAAGATGAAATCCTTACAATGTAGACGAAGCTACCCGCGACAAAAATCCCAGAAATAGACCCCCAAAAATATGAGTGTAGCAGCAAGTTGACACCCTAAATCCACACTCCCATGAAGAAGAAGAAAAAGACCCGCAAACGACTACACTTTCAGGAAAGAGAAGTACAGCTGCCAGAATACGCAGGTATTCACGGAAATCTCGACTTCCATTGATGATGACAGAAAAAACTCATTAAAATCAAATGTTTCAAAATTTGAAGTAGAAATGTAAACCCATCTCGAAAGAGTTCGGCTTTTTCTCGTCTTCTTATTTTTCTGTCTGACTTTGGCTTCTGCGACTAATAAAATGGCACCCGCATAATAAAAATGTGCAAAACAGAAAGTTTACTGGTTTGGTCCTAACAAGAACTGGCATGATTTATTATGTTGATAACAGCTCGTCGTCTACTAGTGCCAAGAATCAAAATGGTACGGAGTCTCGACAATCAGTGGAGACTTATTTAAATTTTAAAGAAAAAGAGTAGAACGCGAATCACTTTATTTCCTCTGAAGAATATGCCTGTCTCTAAAAGTTCACAGCCTAATCGACGACCAACGATCTTTGCGGAAAACATATTAATTCTCTCTCTCTCTCTCTCTCTCTCTCTCTCTCTCTCTCTCTCTCTCTCTCTCTCGTTTTGATAAACATTGGGATGTCTTGGCAGTCTTCACCAAAAGCAATACCATGATGCAAAAATAAATTCTTAAAAGTCGTCTAAAAGGAATCATCGATACTGTGTACAAAGAAATAAAACAGCAGCTGGTCCAAAGCCGACGACGACGGAGATGCGAGAGAAAAATGAACCAGAAGAGTCAGAAGAATTTCACCCCCATTGACCTCAATCAAACACATTTTGCCCATAGTGTGGCACCCCTGTTGATATTTTCCTTTACTCCAAGGCAAGAACAAATAAAATCCCGAGTCAAAAAGATGACGACACCATCTTCAGCAAAAGAATAAAATGAAGGAAGATCGAAATGGGAAAACACGTCAAGAATAAAGAATGAAAAAGCAAATAACTACGCTTGAGATCCTTAGAATTTTCTTAAGCTTCTACTATTACTCGTTAAGCATCAGAATCAAAATTATTGCACAGACCTAAGTTAATCGAACGTTAAGTGATCTATTGAAAAGCACCAACATACACTTTAAGGCAACATTTACTACGATACTGACGATGCAGCTGGCTACGGACGAATTGGAAAATTGTATCGTGCAGCCAAAACCAAACTCCAGTGTTTACGCTGCAAAATGTAAGATATTATTTACATGAACAATCCACGTACACGGTGAACAAACTCATTCGACGAAAATGTTTTCCAAGAAGTCAAACAAAGGTAGCAGGAGTAGATTATCAATGGCAGGCTGATATAACAAAATTCTACTATATAGCTTCGTGCAATTGAGGTCACAATCATTTATTTTGTGTCACTGATGTGTTTTCAAAATCGGCATGGCTGGTTTCTTTGACATCTAAAATAAGTTCAATGCTCGTGCAATAGTTGAAAATCGTCTTGGAACACAAATGAAAATCCTGAAACCAGTCAGTGTGGTGTAACGTTTTCAAAGAATATTGAAAGAACTATGTTGAAATATGTTTATATTCATCATACTTTCCGATATATCAACGTGTTACCACGTTTGGTGAAAGCTTACAATTAATCGTACTACCGCAGTATCGGATGTGCTCCAGAAGAAGCGACACTTCAAAACGAAGTGGCGTAGTTTGATCGATTGTTTGAACGTTGGTGACAAGAAAAAATAAAGAACTGTCAAACAGTGGGTTCGCATTTACAGAACTGGACAACATAATTGTTTCATATCACTGGACAAGTCCGTTGGAATCATCCTCCTGTCTATAAACTGGAAGATATGAACGGAGAAGTATTAAAGAGAAGTTTTAGTTGCCTGAGTTACAATGAATGACCAAGAACGATATCGAAAGCATTCTCGATGCAATAAAACTAAGAACAATAACAGCCAACAAGATAAAAGACATAATCGCAGAGCGGGAAAACGTCACGTCTGGGACGTCCGTTAGAAGCGATATCCCCACCCCGTTTCAATTTTTAGATTGTAACGCTGAATTTCTCTAGCACTCTTAAGCACTCAACTTACAGTATTGCCAACAATCACAGGCAGATGTTTCTTTGGCCAGCTCAAACAAACAATTATACATGTTTATTAAGCCCTATTAAAATTGTGTCCAAAAACGAGTCACTGACGTTTAACACTTCTACCTGTTCTTGTAATACCGCGCTTTTGTGCAAAAAAAAAAAAAAGGATCTCTTTGTTTGATTAAGTATTTTTAATTCTCCATTTTGTCACATATACGTTTCAAGATCCAGTCTCATAGTTTCAGCTTTCTTTCCTACAGATAACAACTACAGCTTTGATATGACTCTTCAATTATATTTGATCTTATGTTGTGAATCTTTACACCGAGTGGACGTAGTTCACTTTGAATTAAACAGATCATTTGTGTATGTTATTTGGAGCTCCGTTTCCCTTAGAGGACTTGTATTAGTGGTCTTTAAACAACTGTAGGTCGAAACAGATGTTAAGATAGCATCGATGTGTTTTACACAGCCTCTGCCGTGTCTCCAGTATCTTCAACTATATTTAACATATCTTGAAATTCTTGCTACGGTAGAATTAGGTTGTAGGAGTCGATATGACAATTTTCATTCATTTAATCATTAAACAAGATTCTAACGCTTTAGTGAACTGGATATTCAAAAGTTTTACACCACTAATTTGTGTGATCTCCATTTCGACCACGTTACACGATCTATCTCTGGATATGATGCAATTGCATGACTCATGTATCACAATTATTATTTCTACATATACGTGCTGCGTATTTGCTTATAAAGTATGATTGGGTTTTGAAGCCACACTTTCAGAAGAATTTATCAAATTTATTTTTGTTTTCATCTGTATCTTGATGCCCAGTATCAAATCTAGGAGGCCAAAGTCATCAATTGCGGCTTCAGTATTTACAATAATCGTTATTATGATAGTCATGTAAGGATTTTAAAATTAGTTTTACAACCATCGCACCTTCTCCTTTACTTAGCTATCTAAGAATGAATATAAGTCAGATGGATTGACCTAACAAAAAAATAACATTTATAATAGAATTGAACAATGTCTTTAAATAAGTATCACTGAATAACATATTTCTTGGAATAGATAATGGAAACAGTTTACAGAATGATTTGAAATAAATATGATTACACCACGTCAAATGGAATCGTATACTTCAATGGAATTCTGTCATTCAAACTTGGATTAACCATCTGCTTAAGCTTGATTACAGGCAAACAGGTCAATTTTATAAAGGCAACATACAAAATAATCTTGTATGGACACCCACCTTACGACAACGAGGAATGTTTAAGTATGGAGCAAATGTTGAAAACTAAAAATTCTGAAAACGATTAAGAAATTAATGCGTACTCGTTGCTCTGTTGCTATCATATCTGAACCATTTGTTACAATAGTTGTTATTACATGAGCAGCTGCTTATCATGCAATGAAGTTGATGGTGAAAAACAGATTTAGCAACAAAAAAGGTAGAGAAAATACAAATAGAAAATGGAGAAAAAACATGCGAATCATTGTTATGCAATGAGAGCAATGTGTACTAACATGATGTCCTCCTGGATGAAGTTAGCCATCTTAAACGATTCAACTTTTAATTGTTTTGTTTCTATTTTGCTTCCTATATCTCTTAGAAAGCATTTAATTGTTTTTACATGTTTTCACTGGCTATCATGTATCCAATGTTTTATTTATCCAATTGAATTTTAAAATTTTTATTCACTTCTCAAATCAAAATATGTCATCTTGCAAGTACTCTTTATTCTGATTCAAATTTATATTGATCTAAGCATCCACAATCCCTTGCAAATACGTAGAAGGTGAACAAAGCAATGTTACATAGTTAAATTCAATCCATTTTCGGATATACAAAAATATATAATTTGCTACGTGATGGTACTGCATTATGAGGCATATTTATTTTGTCAAAATGCAAAAGTGAGTTTTTGCAAAATAATTAACAACTAGTTACAAAATATTTTGGATTTAACAATGAACAATTAACCAAAGCGCAACAGCATGAAAAACTCGAAACAGTGGGCAAGGTACAAAAGTGTCTGTATTTTACAATGTTGAATCCTGGACTTTCACCGAGCTAATTCCATAAATACTTCAACTTTTCTTGTAATCAACAGGAGTTACTAGAGACAAGATTAGACCGAAAGAAAATAGTGAACTATTTTTACAATGTACCATTTGAATTAGCTCTCAGTTTTCCTCAACAAGCAACTGAAGATGTTTAAGATGTCATTAGTTTCACTGACAAACACGGATAAGGAGAAGTTGTATAACTAATTATTCCATCCCCACTTAGTTCACTTCACAATCGACCACCTGATATTACATGCCTTTATCAGACACGATTGTTAACTTTAAAAAATCAAATTTTTTAATGCTAAATGACTTAATTTTTTGACTAATAAACAAGAAACATAATCAGCACAATCTACAATACAACAATAAATAAGCTATTAAAGTTTATAATTAACCCACCACCAAGAATGAATATAGAAGAAATTACAAAGCTTATGATTCCAGCTTCTTAATTGGCTATTTAACAGAACAAAGAGTACATTATCCAAAAGGACAGGCACAGTAAAGGAGTACTTCTATGACAAAATTGTTACTCGCTGCAATAGCATAGCATTTATCAATGAATAACTGATTGACCCAAAGGTGTAACCTTTGCAGTGAACTGTTCAGGCACAGTAAAGGAGTACTTCTATCCAAAGGACAGGCACAGTAAAGGAGTACTTCTGTCCAAAAGGTCAGATACATTTGTGCTTTAAAACTAGAATACTATAATCAAATATAACAGAATAACCTATACATTGGAGCCTGTGCAAAGTATATGTGGAATTCCCAAGGCGACCTGGAGAACGGCAGAAGAGTTTGCAATAAAACCGGTCACCACCTTAATTAAAGTATAAGCTTTCTCTTCCATAAATACTGTCACAAGCGCTCAGCTACAAGGTTTCTCCCTCCGTGACAAAGCAGAGAGACAATGAATCAAAGTAATTAGTTTTAGGTTGCAAAAGATTTACGAGACTAAAAATTATTTCGTCAGATTATTCAGAGATTGATGACTGTAAGAGGTATTAGAAAGAAATACAAAGAAGCAAACGGAGTTTTAAACTGGGTGCAAGGTATGTATTGCTATAGTTTTGGGTGGTATGGATGTAACTATAGCTAGGTTCAATATTGCAGTAATAGCTTCTTGTGTAGTTGTTCCTTTGACTGCTACTGGTCTTTGGTGCAACATTGATTCGATTCACAAAGTTTCAAAACGTGGTGTTGTAATATCTTCCATTAATAAGAGAAATACCATTGACATAATAAGCAAGAGAAACGGCGATAACGAGATCAGCTCTAAGTGGTTTATTTCAATCTTCAGTGAGTTAAACGGGTACCAAAAGGTAACTCATGCAATCATTGAGAAAGTAAACAATACAGAACGCCAGGAGGGCAGCACTTAAATGAAAAATGCACATAGATCATTTGAAGAACAAACAATGACTTTTAGAGGATGAGGATACTGAAAGAAGATTCTTCCAATTCAATCATGCCATCATCCTCGATTCATATACATGTCTATGTTGTGTCTATGTTGTTTCTTGGAACTGTTCACCCTTCTCTATAAATATTCTCTCAAACATTCACAAAATATCTAGAAATGCTCTCCTTCCAACCTTGGTCTTATGTCCGCAGTGAATTTATTTCAGTTTATATCTATAGCCCTCTTATTCATGTTCTGATATTTAAAAACACAATATTTACATGCTTGTGTGATCTGTTGGCCAGATAATGCAGTTTAATTTCTTGTCCGGAAGTAAATTTACATTTAACCAGTGCAATTATTTTCAATATTGCTTGCTCGTTAGTATATACTGTGAAATTTTCTTCATATTACTGCCATTGCTCACAGCTGAAAATTATTACTTTTCCAGTCTTTCAATTTTTTTCATTATTCTCAAGAACGATAATAAAGCGGCCCAGTGATAAAATCTGCTACAGAATAGATAAGAGGAACCAAAATCTAATATGCTGGATATAGACTAACATAATTTATATTTGAAATCTATTTAGTGTAATACCGAACAAAATAAGGTCAAATTTGTTAACAAATCAACATATAAAATCCCGAGTACCTTGACTGTCGTTAGTATTCCATATTATAGACATATGGCAGTCTAATCTTCTTATAACTGCTCTTGAAAATTTGATGATGTTATCTATATTGTATCTTCAACTTTTGGTCCATGACTGAAGAATGCAGGGAGTTCTAAACAGATGATGTACTGGTATTTGTTTTCATGTCCTCGATATTGAACTTGATGACAAGCTTGAGGTACCACTAATTTCCCATTGGATGATTAAGTCAGGTGGATTGTGTATTGACACAAGTCACACAGGAAGAATTGCAACTTTGAATGGTAGTCGAGTCATGGGGATGTATATAAGGTGGTAGGGAAGAATAATTACTTCATTCCCATTTCCTTTGTTCTCGTTTTAAAATCAGTCTGCAGATGTATTTAATGTTGTGCTTAGATTTAATTAGAGAGGAACCATTTATTTGGATTATTCATTGGAATTACAAAGTGCTCGTTGACTTTGGACTAAAAGATTATTCTGGGATTAATGTGAATTCATTCAAAGGAGTTCTGGACAATGCCATTGTGATGCATCAAGACTGTTGGCACTTCAGCATATTCAAAGATATTGGTACATCAGCACATTCGAGACCCAGAATTCATTTGGAACACTATTCTTTTGGACTAGTGATAGAACTTTTTAAGATTATTTTGGATTTAATTCACAATACTGTAGGCTTCTTAACTTTTCATTGTATAACTTTAGAATTAAATTATTTGTTCAGTTTTATAAAACTTGTTGCTTTAGCTTCATTCTGTTACTTAGCATAAAACCAAGGAGTCATAACAATGATTTTTAAAATACTCATTCAACTATTATTTTATGGACAATTAGTGACAGCATACTTTATCAAATACTTTTCTTTGTAATGACCCTTACTTGGAAATAGATATTCAATTAACACTGAACTAAAATTGCAAAATATCAAACTTTCAAAACAATCCAACTTTCCACATGTGATCATCCTTAATTTCTTTTGTATCATTTTTCATGGCAGGTACCACAACGCTCTAGTTATAACATTCAGTTAACGCCAACTTCTCAGAGAAAATGCAGGGATTATGCATGCATGCATAGTGTCCAGCAACTGCTCCTGAACTGTTTTAAGATACATTCTTCAGACTTTGGGATGATGATTGGGTGTGGTTTACAGATGTGTACACTGGCTTTAGAGTTTCAATCCACCCCCTGGATTCAGAATTTCAATGCACCCCCTGGGTACATTTTTGCCGTTTCATAATTGTATATAAAATGTATTGATTTCTTGAGTTAGATAACATCAGGAAACTCCTCTTGTACCATATTAAATAGATATTGGAAACTTGGGAACACAAGTTTTTGGGGTGCACAATGGTTTTGTAATTTTGATCTACCCTCACAAGGTGGTGTGGGGACTACAAACATACATGTATAATAGACAGGGTAGTGATATGCGACTGAAACAAATTGTGGGAATATTGCTTCTTTGTTTGACAAGTCTCTCTTATAGAAAAGGTCTCTAGCTGAAATTTTCTTTTTATAAAGGCATGTGCAAGAGGGGTAACTTTCATGATAGGGTCATATCATCAATATTTTCTTTGGGGTTTTTGTGAAAATTTTGACCAAACGAATTGATGCTGATGACATTTTGTGTTATTTGCCTTTATCTTAAAATATCTGCTCTGTATGTGTTATATATAATATAAACATGAAGTATATAATTACTGACAATAATGATGACAATGCTTTAAAAAAGAAAGAAATACCATAAAGATATAGAAAAAGAATTAGGACAGAGAGGAGAACACAATGCTGGAGAAGAAAGGAGCATCATAGCTTTATACTGTATATACTCCTTTATATATCCATTTGACTATAAACAAGCCATCACCACTTCAGGGCTTAAAAAAAAACAATTTCTCTTTAACACTCCTGTAAGTCAGAGTGCATTTTGCAAGTCACATCCATTTGAAGAAGTGTCCGGTCATCAGTGAGTCTGAGCTGCACTTTAAAAAATAAGCAAGTCACATTAGATGAATGGATGGATAGATAAATAATTACAAAACCAATGTAAAATGCAATTATATTATTCAGTGGAATATGTTACAAATAAATTGACAACTTAAATTTGTTCTAATTAAATCCATAGTTCAAACTGATCTAATTAACAATATCCCATATGTTAATTCCATACATCTTACAAAAAAACAATGAAAGTCAAGTCCAGATTTTTATGATCCACATTATCCTATAAATGTCACTAATGTCATCCAGTACGAAGCCCAAGAATTCATCCAAATTGCCAGGTAGAGTTCTGAAATCCTCCATCTTCATCTAGTCATTGTAAATTGTCATCTAGTCGTTATAATTATTGTCTGACTCTATTTCCTCAGATTTACTGTCATATGTACTTGTGGAGACTGAAATTGGGCTCTGGAAGTAATAAGTAACACTTTGATCATACTGTGTAAGGCTGCTACTAAACACACGTCAAGATCACAGGGAGTTCAAATAACCACCTTCTGTTGCTTGGCACTGAGCAAGTATCAGACTCACAGCTAGATCAAAAAGTTGACACATGGGAAAACAAAGAGTGTGCTGCCTTTACAAGCAAAGGCCAAAAAATTTTATATTCCCTATTGCATTTTTTTTAAATTAAGGGAGATAGTTTTTTTGTTTAAACATATATATATATATATATATATATATATATATATATATAAAATAATGATTAGAATATATAATGTACAAAACGTTTCAAGTACATGTAATGGACTAAACCAGCTCAATTAGATGCACAAATCAATTTCAAGAATTGTTTTGTTTTTTTTGTTTTATTATTTTTATTTGAATTTTTTTAAACATTAGATACATTATAATGATTAATATATATAATGGACTAAGCACTTCAAGCACACAATATCAATTTCTGAAATTTTTTATTTATTTACTTTTTTCTTCTTTAATGAAATTTTTTTTACCCCTGGAGGGAAAAAAGTGCTAGGAATGGCAACAAAGGAAACATATTTTTTGGGCCTAAGGAATTAAGGTCAAACATTCAATGGAAGGTTATTGGCACTGAACAATTACATGTACTAAATCTGTGGCTTGATCAAAAAGGATTGTCAATTTGAAACCAAAATGAGTGCTGCATTTATAAGCCAAGGGTTTATCCAGCCATATGCACTGGCTGAAAACTTGGGAATTCTCACTTGGGAATTAGATCTAACTGATGGAAAAGGAAAATACAACTTAAATCAAAACTTTTATTGTGTTAAACTTTGTATTTACAAAGCAAAACTAAAATATAATACAAATACATATGTTGTTAAAACTTCAATGAAAATGAATGCAATCTACTTGCTACAGTCATGAAATGGTGAACACAATGCATAACTTAACACATTTCTGAATCGGAATAGTGGCATAAAAATGTAAACATATTTGAAATGACATTTTTGTATACTACTAACATCATCTCCAGTTTCCAACATTACCTCCAGATTTATAAAAAAAATTTGTTGCACTTATAAGAGGACTCCTCCTCTTCATGAATCAAACTTTCAGTAAAAAGGTCAACTTGCGAGTCTTCAAGCAGTACTAAATTTTACAAGATAAAATCGACCATGAGCTACATCTTCTTCATGTAAAGTTTAATAACAAAATTGATTTTAGTCCATTAAATTCTTCAAAGTATGGTGTAAAAATAAAACCGAAGTGCAAAGTTTTAAGTTAAATAGGGGTTCTAACTCCATAAAACTTTGCCCTTATCAGCTAAAAAGTGGATTCACTGGTAGTCCTTTTATTTGAAATATACCAAATCTGATTTCAATGCATGAAGTCTTTCAAAAGTTATTGAACAGAAACTAAAACTGTGACCATCACATTGTGACTTATAGGACATGACAAGACTGACACAGGGTAACACAACATGCTCCTCTGTGGTTATGACAGGGATATAAAAAGGTACATTTCAAGGTTAAATTACTCAAGCAAAATTGGGTCCAAACCAATTTTAAATGACCTTGCCACAATTCTTAATTTAGCAAAATGTCCTCCAATAGGTTACACCACTCCACTTCAGATCTCCCCCCTTATCTCCGATTTGTCTAGGTTACAAGTTCCAATGTCAATAAATTCCACTAAAGGAATTACACAACACAGCAACAATGTAAAGTTAACTTATTTAATGTTATTAATCTTGAAATGAATAAAGTACAAAGAGTTATAAATTCTTAAAAGAAAAAAATATAATACACCAAGCACAGAAAACTAATTTAATTCCCCCAGACCATAATTCTAATGGTTTGCAAAATTATTCGTGATAAGTCCAGTCAGGCATGCTGCTTGCAGTCTATACATGCTCTATCGAAGGATAAACTTTTAAATGGTGAAAATGATATACTATGCAGTTAGTATTTGAGAAAAATCACCTTTTCTGTACACACTATCAAAATTCAACCCAATGAGATCTCCACATTTACATCTGGTAGTGGATGTGCAGTGACAGCATCAAAATGAAAATGTTTATAGGTTCAAGCCTCCTACTGCTTACAACTTACCCATACATAGGCTTCTTCTGAAAACTTTTATAAAGTTTGTTCATCAATTCTTTTCAGCCTATATGTGACCTTTATTCTTTAAAATATAACATTTAATATTCCATTCCACAGTTTGGCTAAATTGCTTGTAAAAGAATTAGCTGTCTGTGGCTATATACATTTAGTTCAAAAAATAAAATTCATGCATATAAACTTGAGTGCAAATTTTAAACATCACATCTTTTTACCAATATTTGCGGTCTCTTCAAATGCAAACATTAAATATCCCATCCTTATTTTAATATTTTTCTTTTTCAAGTGCAAACTCGACACTTTCTCTTTCAAGAAATCTACACTTCACATCCTAACTACCTGAATGTTGCTACCTAAAAACGACCCATTTTCTCAAATATTCTTCTGTATTTTGAATGATAGTGCTCTCGGTTGCAAATATTTGAAATTGATAAGTATAGTCTGATCTGGATAATAATACTGAATACAGGATACACATGATGTAAAAAGGACTTTTAAATTTCTTTAATGATAAGATTCCTTGTAACCATGGTAACAGAATGGGTAAACATTTTATGGTTCTGTTCATGACAACTGCTTTTTCATTGATCCTGATAAACTGAACCATGCAAAAAACAATTTTTAATGAAACAAAGTCTGGAGAAAGCACACAAAGAAAAACAAACTGAAAATCTAACTAGTAATAAAGGTCACACAGCTGATAGGTCTTTTTAACTAGGACATGAATTACTAGATTTTCCAAGGGAAATAATTTTTATAGCTAACTAGATTGAAATACCAAACATGTTTTATTCCAAGAGTGCTCCATGTAATAATAATTCTTGTATACATTTTATCATAAAATTGTTGTTATAAATTTGGTAGATGATGATAAAAGAGGATAAAAGACTCAACAAATTATGCCTAATATGTGCTGAAAACTAGAAAATGCAAAAAATCAACCTTAATATATTTCCTACAGGTCATATATATACATATGTACAAACAAGTCTACATAACTTCATTTAGACCAACACCCTCAATAATGACCTTCACCCAAACACTGAAAGATGTGGGGCTCTTTGTCTTGCATGGAGGTCACATACCATTAGTTATTGCGGGACACGTGCTTTATAGGTTTTCTGTTCCAATCATCCACTCCACCCACCCCACGGTGGATTTGTTTGTTTCGTCTTCCTATTGCCCCTGCACCGATGTGCAAGCACCATGGTTTATTATATCCAGAGGACACATTATCATAATGGTGCTCTTTACATGATCACACTTCTGCAGCCTGCTGCAGTGGTTCACTTTATTTAGTAAAACACCTTACAGTTGCTGGCTCGGGGTAACATCTCTACTGGAACTCCAGTTACTTTGCACGCTGATTGGTAATAATAATACAGATTCACTGTTCCTTACATTGATACTGATATCTAGCTTCTGGCACATTCATTTGTGTGTGATTTGGATTTTTATCATAGCTTTAACAATTTTTCAGTCATATCGCTATGATGTCTGCAGTGTGGAGTTTACAGTGAAGTCTAGCACTGGGGCATCATGCTGCAGACATGTAGCATGATGTCCCACCCAGTCACATTTTCCCCGACACCAGGCTGACCAGTCCTAACACTAGCCTCTTAATGCTGAGCGCCTAGTGAGGCAGCTGTTTGTACCATTTTTATAAGTCTTTGGTTTGACTTGTCCAGGGTTTGAACCCATGACCTCCTGCATCAGAGGCGGATGCTCTAACCACTAGGCCACCAGAGCAGTCACATTCATTTGTATCCTTATTCCCAATTCTACAATTACCTCTGCAGCTCCTTGGTTGCAGAAGCTTTGCCATCTTCAAAACAGCCCTCAGTTACTTGCAGCTTTTTGGGTAATGTCCCTCTTGTAACTCCATAGATACCCTCACCCTGATTACTATATGCAGATTCAAACTTACTTCCCAAGTGCAGTTCCTTAGCAGGTTGCTGAATACTCCACCCAGTCAAATGTTTCGGGTTGTGTACTTTGCATTTTGCATTACTTGAAGCGCTTGCCCTTCTATACTTCATCTACCACTACAGGTCCTTACATATCAGCAGTAGTTCACTCCACTTTCAGAAGTACAGCTCTGTGTGTCAGTTTCATGTTTAGAGTTGCAACTCCGGAGTTAGCTGTAACTTGATCAGCATGTGCAGCTCCATAGCTAGTTGCACTATGCGTTACCAATCTAATTTGGTGACTGCGTGCCACCATGTTGTTCTCAGTACATGCCAAAGTTGTAAATAAGATGTATATATCTTGAATATATCTGAGAAATAAACATTTTAGCAATCATTTCTTTTAGTTGTGTATTGTGTAAAGTGATAAAATAAATATGGTAAGATATAAACAGGGGACGTACTATAAGGGCCAGTTTATGTCCAAGTAAAATGTAATTTTTTCAGCATGAATACAAATGGGTAATAATAATATAAATTTGAGGAAGAAAGTTTAAACTTGAATTCAAATATTTCTTGAATCCATACTTCTATTTAAAAGGCTAAAAATAGCCTTCAAAGTAGGTCTAGGTCATCAAAAAATGACTCCTATGGTCAAATTTAGAACATGGACAGCTTCTGTTAATAGGTACTCCAGTGTGATGTGAATAAAGCCTGTATCTTCAACATATTAAAAAAACTTTATGGTTCTCAACTGAAGATTTGAAAAAAAGAAAGAAAATAGTAATTTTGTGCTCTAAAATTAAACATTTTTGTGTTTTTGAATAAGCAAAAGTTTTTTTGTTTCTTTCTATTTAAAAAGTCACAGGTCTGCCATATTATCAAGACTGATAAAATCATATAATATATATTTACTTTTAAATTATTTGATTACACCTCCAATCAAATAGAACATTGTGACATGATGCAAACATAAAGTAATATCCAAGGCATCCAAATGCATTTTAGCACCATTTCATCACACTATACAGCAGTTCTATGCATTTTGAGAAATACAATATATTTATGCTCATTTCAAATTAAATTTATGAAAATCAAGGCTTTTTTTAAATTATATTTTTTTTGCCAAGGCTTGAAGATGCACGAATAGAATAAAACAGTTGTATTAAAGGACTGATTGTGGTCAGATTTAGGCCTTTATAGTACATCCCCAATTTCAGCCAGAGTGCTTCTTTGTGCTTGATGCATCTGCTGGTTTTTTGTTGTCATTCAGAAGGGGCAGATTGGTTGTATCAACCACAGTTTTGATATACATTGTGTCTTCCTTGATATAACCGTAAGTTGGGTCATCCAAGCGTTTGTGTGGAATAAATAATGGACATCCACTTGCTATGTTCATATCTGATGTAGGTCGTTTAAATGATGAGCTTGCAGGGTCTGGTCGAAATGAATCGATGACATGCTCTCGATTGTTCTGGTCGATCAGCATGAAAGTTACACGCTGCATGAATGGCCAGCTCAAAAGGGCATCATAGGGTCCTCTCATGATGACAAAGAAAAGGGACATATGGGATCCCTTTCCCATCCCATCCCCATTGGGATACATTCGTATACACATCTTGTAACCAGTTCGGCTGGTGTAGAATGCAGGAGAGTAAATGCTCAAAGTTTTCCCTCGCTGGGCCTCCAGTCTGTGCTTGCTAAATTCATGGATTCTCCATAGAAGTATTCCATCATAGCTAGCATATTCAAGAGATTGAATCCTTGCGTCTAGATCCATGATTGTCATATCCTTCAGAGCCAGTGTTCTCTCTAAAGAACGAATCTTGCGCTCATTTGATTCAATCATTTCCTTGTCCACTTTTCTCTGTCGATCAATTGTCTCCAGTGTAGTGATGCACTGCTCAATGTCTCGATGAAGTGTTGTAACAATTCCCTCAAATGTGTCTGTTTTTACTTCTAGCTGTCGAACTCTCATTTGCATTTCACCATTCCCGACACGTTGCTCCTGTGTGCCGCTGTCAGACAAGGGGTGAGAAGCCATATTTCCAACTATCTGTTCTATCTGATTAATCTTGTCAGCAGTATTTTGGAGTTGGCGTGCTAGAAGTAAAGTTTCTGAGCCTGACATATTATTAATCCTTTCCTCCAGCTGGGTGACACGCTGATTAATGTTGTCTCCTTGCCTCATGACAAAAACCAAATGGTTGCCAGTTGACTCTTCCACATGTTTTGGAAATCTATTTCCCTCCACCTGTGAAAGTTGCAATAGTTCAATTAAAAGTCCTTTTCAAATATGTAAACAATTTAAGCAAATAACATAGGCTACTTCATACATTTGAGTCATTCTACCTCTCTTGAAGATGCATTTACTGGGTGTATTTAAACATTCAAATTGAAGCCTGAAAACAAATTTTGTGCTTGGGATATGTACAATGTCAGAGGCATCCAGATGAACAAATTGACTTTTCTATACCTTTTTCACTTTGTTTTATATCAGATGATTTTCTTCTGTAGAAAGAATCATAATTGTATACTTTTGCCATTAATGAAACAAATCAAGAAATGATTAGACTCTCTTCACAAATTTTAAGTCAAAAGAAAATAAGATCACATGCATCCATGAAACATCTCAAGAGAGAACAAGTGTCACTTAAAGTGACTGACACTCATCTGTCTGAAAGAAATGTCCAGGAATTTAAGACAAGACCATTTCTTTATAAATGTTGAGTATGAAAGCATCTATCATATTCATTATGAATAGATTTTCAAATTAACCATTGCAGCAACATTGGCATTATTGTTTTAAGGGAAATCTGGCACCATCAGAAGACTTCTGAAAACCCTACATTGACAAGACCATCCATTCTGGAGAATTATTGACAAGATTTTTATTATGTTCATTGTGGCATTCATATTTGAGGTCAGATTGACACCATTTTCTTTCAGGACCAACTAGATATCAGAATTAGTCTCCTGGTGAAAACCTCATGCTGAAATGACTTTCCATTTAGGAGGAGTTGCAACAAGATTTTCAAGATGGCTGCCATAATTAATGATAGATTGGCACCATTTTTATTTAGTAATAACTCGATGTCATAAGAAGCCTTCTTGTGAAAATCCAATGAAAACTCCATGCTGATATGACTTTCCATTCAGTAGGAACAGCAAGATTTTTGTGATAGCTCATGTGGTGGCCATCCTGGATTTCAGATTGGCACAATTTTCCTTTAGTATTAACTAGACACCATGTCTTTTAGTGAAATCACAAAGTTGCAATGATGATCCATTCAGGAGTAGATATAACAAAATTTTCAAGATGGCCATTGTGGTGGCCATTATTGACTGTCCAAATGCAAACATTTCTGAACTAGACTTTGTAAGTTGTCTTCTTACGAAAACCCCATGTTAATATGACTTCCATTCTGCTGGAATAGCAACATCAAGATTTTCATTTTCACCTCTGACCAACACTGGTACAAATGTTTTTGTAAAATTTCTAGGTTTTCCTCCATGTAGTTTATTCGGAGTAGCAATAATAAATTTGTACTAACGGACAGATGTACACTGGATAATGGACAATAGGCCATCCCATAATCTCTTCTGGTCAATGACCAGCAGAGCCAGAAATGTACCAGACCAAATAAAAATTTAATTTATGATGGATTTCCAATTTACCAAGTTTTTTTTCTACTCCCAACAATAAGGGCAAAAGGTCATCATTTTACATACATAATTACATGCTTCCTGATGCCTGCTTTCATTTTTCATCCAAAAATTGCACAATGATTGAAAATTATACCATACAATTTCAAATTTTATTTCAAAACATGCAAATAACAACCGATCTGTTGACCAGATGAAAATGCTCCATGTAAATAGATGGCTTTTTCAATCAGGTAAACAGGAACTGATTTCTGTATCAATGGAACATCTGTACAGTACAGCTCATTCAATTCTTTGTTCCTCCATGTATCATGGTAGGGGGTGGAGACAGCATGCCAAGATTAAGAAAAAGTCAATCAATGTTGCCACCCTGCTAACTTGCTGTCTTAATGTCTCGAGTCTTTGTATGCAATGAACCCTCACAGAACCATGCCACTGGGTCACAATGGAGGAGGTGTAGCTTAACAACTTTCTTTATATGCATTGTGGGGAATGTTCTCTTCTGGAGAGTTTGAGTAATGTTGTCATGGCTAAAGCTTTAAAATTATGTGTAATTTGTCTTCTGGCAAGATAAAAAGCTGACAGACAAACAGAAAGACATTTGAATATGCAATTTACATCTGTGCAATATATATGTATGAGAGAGAGAAAGAGAAAAATAGATAAATTGGTAGGTAGGTGGATATTTAAGTAGACATAGATGCAGACAAACCAACAGAGAGATAAATAATTAGGTAGATACCATTTGGCCATCCAAAGGGCATGTCCACTTCTTGTTTGGACACTCATTATCCTGATGATCTTTTAGCTATAGAAAATAAATGTTATACATTTGTTAAAATAAAAAATGGGAGATTATCAAAAGAACTGAGTTTCTCTATTTTTATTTACTATAGGCCATGACACAGCTACAAATGAGGTTTGCTGGTTTCACCCAAGATTACTCAAATGTGTGAAATTATAATCTCTACCAGGGACAACTAAAATTCCAAAACAAAGTCAATTTAAATATTAAAGATAATTTTAAATATATCTGAAATGTTTTAAAGAAATTCAAAACCTGTAACTGCCCCCAATTTTTATGACTCTAGGTCTTAAAATGTATAAGAGAAAGAAGCAAACCCAACAAGTTTAGTAAAGTTCAACAAACAATTTATATTCCTAAAATACAAAGTGAAAATTCAAAGTCACCCACTGAATTGCAAATTAAATCCCAAATAATCCTAACTGTTCAATCACAAGTCTAAAAGTCTAGAATGTTCCAAATGAATTCCAATAATCCTGAATGTTCTTATGTAACAAAGTCTCAAATGTCCTGCGGAAATGCTCCCAGGATTTTATCATACGGGGGGCTTTCCCACCTTGTCATAAAAATAAGGGGAGAGTAGAACAAAAATGAGGGGGAGGAGGAAACAACCATAGATAAATATCTACATAACACTTCAATATCTCCAATTATGCTAGGGCTATATGATTTTGTAGCACATGCTCCTGCAGGGCTACATTGTCACAAGAAAAGAAACAATAAGTGCACTCTGCTTTCAAACTGTCTGTATTTTAAACTGGCTTGTTTGCCGTTTCTGCATTTAATTTTGAAATACCAATGAAATGAGAGGTTGACAGACATCCTGTCTGTTTTTGTCCACCCAGCAATTACATAGGACTCATATTTAACACTATTTTGAGGTTCAAAATCACTCACTGGTATCTCCAGTAACACTTTCACAGGTCCAATAATCCTTACTTCAAAAATAAATTGCCTTTATTGCTATGATCAGCCAGTATCTGCAGAATGAAATCATCATCTAAAGATGAACCATGCTGGGTATCAGCTATTTTGGGACTTCAAAATGCTTGTTACAGGGCCAGATATGCCCATCAGACTGAGCATAACTACCATTCATGTCAAGCTGAAGAAACCAGATGTATAAATAGTTATGAACACATACTCATTGTGACAAGCTCAACAATATTTATACCAACTGGACTTGTGTTGTGACAAACACTTTAAGGGTGAATGGCAGGAAAAATTTTTATACAGCGCAACTAATTTGCAGGAGTTCTTGCACATCACTGCTTTCCAACTGCACAAATTCATACAAATTATTAGAATCAAGACAAAATTCCGACAGGTACAACCCTCAATCATTGACAAAAATTAAGCTGGAATTGTTAGTTCAGAAAAAAGAACACCATGTAAGACTTTTGAAACTGATACCTTATAGCAGAATTGGGGCCAATCTCTTTTAAAAATTAAAAATAATAAACAAGATAAATAAAAGCATAAAGCATGTTGGAATACTTATAAAGAATAAGCATGTTGGAATACTCATAAAGAATAAGCAAGACATAATACAATGGATATTAACATGACTTTTATTTGTACAGAGTTGCTGCTTGTTTGGTGTCACACCATTTTTATCATGCTAAGGCTGTAAAAGTTATTTCAGTATATCAGTCATTAATATATCTTATTTCACCCTGCATTTAAAACTGCTGCAAAATAATGAGGCTACAACAGTCAAAGACTATATTAATGACAAGATTTATAATTCATTATGATGTATCAATTACCAGGGCTACATGCAACCTCATAAATTATACTTACTTTATCCCTTGGAATCTTCTTGGTTTTACACAACTCACATCTCAGAGGATGCTTTGGACACACTTTGGAGTGTTCCTTGAAAAAAAAGCAATAAGTGCGTCCTTTATTTTGATGCCTTTATGCTTTATTACCTGTGTAATTTTCACTTTTGGCCCTGTTGACAAAATAATAAGGGGGAATGTTATGAACCGACTTTTTTAATGGTATATGTATATTTATTCATTACATATCCATTTAAACTTACATGGCTGATCTGGCATTTGATACAGATTGAAAATAAGCAATAAGCATGTGCTTTTTTATGCCCTTATACTTTGTTATCTGTGTAATTTTCACTTTTTTTTGGCCCTGTCAAAAAAATTAAAATGGGAAAAGTAGTTTTTTTTAAAATGGTGTACGCATATTTATTTATTACCTACCCATTTAATCTTACTTGGCTGATCTGGTATTCCATACATATGTTCAGTGTCCATGACTCTGTATCACACACCTAAGATTTCCGTATCGCACACCTGGAACTACTTTTACAACTTTTTGTATTCAATAACACTACACTTGTAAAATATCAGCCATGATTTATTGCTATACATTTTGAATTAATTAAAAATGTCTATATGTTTGTATTTTTAAGAAATGCAGTCATCCTGGATGAAAACAGCCACTTTTGCCACTGGAGATATTAGGGAAGCGCCATAAGTAGCAACAAGCAGTTTATGGGCATTTCACAGTATCTAATGCCAAGAAATCAGAGTTGGCTGAGACTGACACTATTTTGGACAGAGTGTTTGACAATTTCACAATATCTACCACCAAGTAATCAGATCTGGTTTAGATTGACAATGCTATTTTTGACAGAGTGTTTGACAATGAGATCTCAGATTAAGCTGGGTGGTGAACCTCTCTCTCTCTCTCTCTCTCTCTCTCTCTCTCCATGCTATCATCTGAATGGGTTGAGGGTATTCAGCAGGGTGAATAATTCTCTCTCTCTCTCTCTCTCTCCCTCTCTCTCTCTCCATGCTGATATCTGAATGGGTTCAGGGGTATTCAGAAGGTGAACAAGTAGTCTCACTTCATGCTCACATCTGAATCAGTTGGGTGGTATTCAAGAGGGTGAACAGGAATATTTCTCTCTTTTCAAAGACAAATATAGACTGCAAGATTAATGTCATTTTCTGAAATGGATAATTTATGGATCTATTAGAACAGGATTACAATATTAGAAAAATCTCACATGAATGCAAGGGAACATGTGAAACAAATTTAGCAATCTACTAAACTGACTTATTTGTGATTCAGAAAAGAGCTATTTGATACAGTCAGTATCTTTTACAAAACATTTCACAATTTAGATAGTATATCAACACTGTGACCTACATGTATCTGTCACAACACATGCTGATATGACCTTCTATTCAAGAGGAGTTGCAATAACAAGATTTTCAAGATGGTCACTGTATGGCTTCCATACTGGATGTCAAATTGGCACCATGTCCATTTAAGACCAACTGGACATTTAAAAAAAAGTCTCTTGGTGAAAAGTAATGTTAATATAAATTTCTGCTCATGATGAGCTGCAATAAAAAGATTTTCAAGATGGCTGCCTGATAGCCATATTGGACGTCAGATTGGTACCATATATACTTATGACCACAAGATCAGCGTCATTTTCATTTAGGACCAACTAGACATCATAGAAAGCTTCAGTCAAAACTCCATCTTAATCTGACCAAACATTCATGAATAGCAATAACAAGATTTTAAGATGGCTGCAGTGGTGACCATACTGGATATCAGATCTGCCCCATTTTCTTTAGGACCAACTAGATATCTAAGAAGTCTTTCAGTGAAAACCCCATGCTGAATTGAACATCAATTCAGGAAGAGCAACAAGATGGCTGCAGCAGTGGCCATATAGGATATTAGATCTGCCCCATTTTCAATTAGAACCAACTACAAATCAGAAGAATTCTTTCAGTGAAAACCGCATGTTGATATTAATATCCATTTTGGAGCACTAGTGATAACAAGACTGCCAAGATGTCTGCTGTGACAGTCATTCTGGATTTGTGAGCAGCATCAGTTTCATCTAGCACCAACGAGACCAATATACTGGATGTCATATCAGCACCATTTTCATTTAGGCCCAAAATACACGTCACAAGAAGTTTATTTTAGTGCAGACCCCATGTTGATATGTAGGACTAACAATAACAAGATTTTCAAGATGGCTGCCATGATGGCCATATTGACAACATTTTCATTTAGAAGCAACTAGACATCATAGAGCTTTCAACCTGGACGTTCATACTCACACCACATATTTGTACTAAGACAGATCTTGGAACAAAGCCAGGAGTGGAATTCACCTTTATATGCCAATTTCATTGACTTGGGGAAAGCTTTTGACAGCATACATCGCGAACCCTTGTGGAAAATACTGAGACATTATGGAGTTCCCTAGAAAAGTGTAAACATAATAAGGATGCTGTACAGCGAGTTTTCATCACAAATAATCTGCACTAATAAACTGACAGGCCTTTCGGGTGGGAGCTGGAGTGAAGCAAGGATGCATTTTGTCTCCCCTTTTGTTCATACTTGGAATTGACTGGATCATGAAGAGTGCGGCAGTCAGGAAAGAAGAGAGATTCACTGGATCCTTACCAGCCTCCTGGAGAATCTAGATTTTGCTGATGACATTGTGCTGCTATCACACAGACACCAAACACGCAAACCAGGACTGACTTGGCAGACATAGCAAGCAAAATTGGACTGCATATCAGCACCAGGAAGACCAAGCACATGAGGATGAACAACAGCATGATAGAACACATCATGATGAATGGAAAGGAGGTTGAAGTAGTAGTAAACTTCACCTATCTGGGCTCCAAAATGACAACCAGTGGAAATGCACAAGAAACACATGCCAGAATTTCCAAGGCCAGCCAAGCATCTGCAGCACTCAGGAGTACATAGAGGGTCAGGAGCATCAACATTAATATTAAGATCAGGCTTTTCAAGAGTAATGTCCTGAATACCCAACTATATGAAGAAGAATCTTGGAAAATGACCAAAACCATAAGCCATACCTTGGAAGTGTCCCAGGCAGAATTCTGAACATCTTTTGGCCCCACACTATCTCAAACACCAAAGGACTGAAACCAAACCCACAAAAGAAGTCCAGATATGCAGAGGGTGGTGGATTGGACACATGCTCCAAATGCCACCCACATCCCTAAGAGTTGCCCTCAGATGGACCCCAGATGGTCGACAAAAGATGGGCAGACCCAAAGAGACCTGGGGCGGACAGTGGAGAAGGAGATGAAGGAACAAAGGTGGACCTGGGGAAACCTAGAGAGACGTGCATCAGACAGACCATGGTGGTGAGCTCTGGTTGCAGCCTTATGAGCTACTCTGTGTGAAGAGGATTAATTAAGTAAGACATCATAAATCTTTTACTGAAAACCCGATGCTGATTTGACCATCCATTCAGGAAAAGTGGTGATAACAAGATTTTCAAATACTAGATGTGTGAGCAGCACCATTTTCATCCAGCACCAACTAGACCACAGGATGGCAATCCTCCAAGTAGTTTAGGAGAAGTGGCGATAACAAACTTGTGCTGATGGACATATGACAGACAACAGGCCATCTCATAAGCTTTTCTGGTCTATGTCCAGTAGACCTAAAAGTGAACAATCACAGCTTTCTGAAAACTTGGGGGTGCATTAAAATATGTTCAGATAAAAAAATTACGGGTTTCTCAAAAGATATTACTCAAAACTTTGAGTAACAATGGGGCTAATTATGAAAGATTAATAATCATGCATGGTTTGTTGCATGTAAACCTTAAGCACTCACGAATGACTTGGAATCCTCTGACAAAACCTCTTTCCACATGATCTGGCAAATATTTGCACACAACTAACATGTTCAGTCCCTATAATAATGAACATCCACTTCAATCAGTAACAAATTACAAGTTTGGATCATTTTATCCATAACAGCTAATCATTTAGAGAATATGGACTTATATTCATTCATTCATATTACATCAGAAATCATTTTACTAAACATCTCAGATTTCAGTAATTTTGCTGTGTTGTATCCATTATGACAACTAGTCTTATTGCATGTACAATGTAATTTCCTTTACTACTAACCGTAAAATCATTGTATCAAGGTTTCCACTGTGTTGTACTGTATTGAGTTTATCAATCTTCCTTAAAAAGGAAATAAGACCTCCTACAGGTGCTGGTGAAAGTGACACTTTGATCTTACCCTTTGTTCAATAGGCAATCATATCGCCTCCCCCCTTGCAAAGTAAGACACACACATATGCACATACACACTAAAAAGTATAAGGTTATTTACCGACACCTCTGCATTGGTAATCAACTCGCCACAATGTTTGCAGTTAACAGGCTTTTTAGGACATATTTTGGTCATGTGATCCCCAAGCTCACACTGGGGCAAGGAATTCCCACATTGAGTACACTGAGCCATCTGGAATGGGCACTGGGAAGCATGATCCTGTAGATACACAAATTTTAACATGATTAAAGAAATGCCTTCTTGTAATGTTTTCTTCTTCTATTCCCACAACTACCAGCACATGTTCATTTAAAATGAACACAGTATCAACTGTTAGATGGATAAAAAATATTTTGAAAAAAACTACTGCAAGCAGTGCCTAATTAGACTTACATACAAAAGCGCTCAGCCATTGGGCATAGACAGCAAGTCTGCTGGTGACCATATGCAATGGCAATGTAATAAAATATGATTCTGGAAACTTTAGTTACATGCATAGTTGTGCAGACAAAACTAATAATTTCAGATTATTGATATTTGCAAACAATCTGTAAAGAACAGTGTTATCAACAAAATATGATCATATTCCTGATACTCTAATGAATCATTTTAATGATATACCTATGCATCCTTTTACTTTTTTTATGTATCATTTTCCTGATACCCTTCTGAAACATTTTACTGATATACCTATGTATCATTTTACTGGTATCTATGTATCTTTTCACTTATATTCCTACATATCATTTTACTGATAAACTTACGCATCATTTTACAGATCTTAATATGTATCTTTTTACTGATATACCTACGTATCAATTTATTGATATTCATATGCATCATTTTTATTGATATACCTATGTATCATTTTACTGATGTATATATGTATCATTTTACTCTTCTATGTCTGTATCATTTTACTGACATATCTATTTATCATATTACTGATACTCATATATATCATTTTGCTTATCATTTTACTGATATACCTATATATAATTTCACTGATATCTGTATAACTTTATATACAAATGTATCATTTTAATGATATACTGATGTATCATCTTACTGATATACTTTTTTATCATTTCACATATATAATTTTATTGAGATATGTATCCTTATATTCCTATATACATACCCATGTATCATTTTACTGATATACTTCGGTATCATTTTACTGATATGCCATTTTACTGATATTCCTATGCATATTTTACTACTATCATTTTACTGATATACCTATGTATCATCTTACTAACAGAACTATGCATCATTTTACCAATATTCTTATGCATCATTTTCCCGATATCTATGTATAATTTTACATATATTCCCATGTATCAATTTACTGATATTCATATGCATCATTTTAGTGATATACCTATGTATCATTTTACTGATATACTTATGTATCATTTTACTAACAAATCTATATATCACTTTACTGATATACTTATGTATCATCTTACTGATATTCCCACATACCATTTTACTGACATACTTACATATCATTTTACTAACATTCCTACATATCATTTAACTGACATATCTATGTATCATTTTACTGATTTACTGATGTATCACTATACTGAAATACACTGATATACTTATTTAACATTTGAATGATATCCCTCTCTATCATTGTACTCACATACTGGCATATTATTTTACTGATATACGTACGGATCATTTCACTGACATTCCTACATATCATTATATTTATATTCCTACATATCATTTTACTGATATTCCTACAAATCACTTTTACTGATATTCATGCATATCATTTTACTTATATTCCTACATATTATTTTATTGATAGACTTATGTATCATTTTATTGATATTCCTACATATCATTTTACTCTTATTCCTATATATCATTTTACTGATATACTTACGTATCATTTTACTGATATTCCTCCACATCATTTTAATGATATTCCTACATATAATTTTACTGATAAACTTAAGTCTCACCTTACTCATATATTTACATATCATTTTACTGATATACTTAGATATCATTTTACTGATATCCCTATGTTTCATTTTACTGATATACCTACATATCATTTTACTGATATTCCAATATATCATTATACGGATATACTTATGTATCATTTTGTTGATATTAATACATACGATTTTACTGATTGTCCTACATACTATTTTACTGATATACTAATGTATCATTTTGCTCATATTTCTACGTTATCATTTTCCTGATATTCCTACATATCATTTTACTGATATTCTGACATATCATTTTACTGATATTCTTACTGATCATTTTACTGATATTCCTTACACATCATTTAACTGATATTCCTACACATCATTTTACTGATATTCCTACACATCATTTTACTGATGTACTCGCATATCATTTTGCTGATATTCCTACATATCATTTTGCTGATATTCCTATATATCATTTTACTGATATACTTACATATCATCTTACTGATATACCTACACATCATTTTACTGATATAGTTACGTATCCTTTTACTGATATTCCTACATATCATTTTACTGATGTTCCTCCATATCATTTTATTGATATTCCTACATATCGTTTTCCTGATATTCCTACATATCATTTTACTGAGATTCCTACATGTCATTTCACTGATATTGCTACATATCATTTTACTGATATTCGTACATATCATTTTACAGATATACTTCTGTATCATTTTGCTGATATTTCTATGTATCATTTTACTGATATTTCTACATATCATTTTACTGATATTCCTACATATTGTTTTACTGAGATTCCTACATATCAATTTACTGAGATTCCTACATATCATTTTACTGATATTGTTACATATCATTTTACTGATACACTAACGTATCATTTTGCTGATATTCCTATGTATCATTTTACTGATATTACTAGATATCACTTTACTGGTATTAAAACATATCATTTTACTGGTATAATTACATATCATTTTAGTTATACTCCTACATATCACTTTACTGATATACTTACGTATTATATTACTGATATTCCCACATATCATTTTACTGATATACTTATGTCATTTTACTGATATTCCTATATATCGTTTTACTGATATGCCTATATATCATTTTAGTGATATACTTAACATTATCATTTTACTAATATTCCTAAATATCATTTTCCTGACATACTTACGTATCATTTTACTGATATTCCTAGATATCAATTTACTGATATACATGTGTATCATTTTACTGAGAAACTGATATACTTGTGGATCATTTTACTGATATACTTGCGTATCATTTTACAGATTTTCCTACATATCATTTTACTGATATACTTGCGCATAATTTTACTGATATTCGTACATATCATTTTACTGATATTTGTACATATCATTTTACCGATATACTTACATACCATTTTACTGATATTCTACATATCATTTTACTGACATATCTATGTTATCACTGAATGATTTACTTATGTATCATTTTACTGATATACTTAGTATGTAACATTTTACTGATATACTTACATATCATTTTACTGATATTCCTACATATCATTTTTCTGCTATTCCCACATATCGTTTTACCGATATTCTTACATATCATTTTACTATTATTCCTATGTATCATTTTACTGATATACTTACGGATCATTTTACTGATATTCCCACATATCATTTTACTGATATTTCTACAGATCATTTTACTATTATTCCTATATATCATTTTACTAATATACTTACGTATCATTTTACTGATATTCCCACATATCATTTCACTGATATATTTACGTATCCTTTTAGTAATAATCCAGAAGGCCCCGAGTGGCCGAGTGGTCTGAAATGCTCACTGTTACGGATCACTGCCATCTCACCTCTGTCTGCGAGGGTTCGAGTCTCGGGCTCGGCCAATGTGGTTATATGAGAAAGCTTGCTGGTAGCTTCTCCTGGGGCGGGGTGGTTTTTTCCGGGTTCTTCCTCCACCATTAATACTGGCTGCCATGTATAGCCTATCTTGTGCTGATAAATGGCATTAAACCCTATAACAACAACAACTAATAATCCTACATATCATTTGACTGATATTCCCACATATCATTTTACTGATATTCCCACATACCATTTTACTGATATTTCAACATATCATTTTACTGATATTCCTAGATATCATTTTACTGATATTCCCACATATCATTTTACTGATATTCCTACATATCATTTGACAGATACACTTACATATCATTTTACTGATATACTTACGCATCATTTTACTAATACTCCTATATATAATTTTACTGATATTCCAACATATCATTTTACTGATACACTTATGTATCATTTTAACGATATTCCTACATATCATTTTCATAATACACTTATGTATCATTTTACTGATATTCCGACATATCCTTTTATTGATATCCGTATGTATCATTTTACTGATATTCCCACATATGATTTTAATGATATTCGTACATATCATTTTACTATTATTGCTATATATAATTTTACTGATATTCCTACATATCATTTTACTGATATTCCTCCATATCATTTTATGGATACACTTACATATCATTTTACTGATATTCTGAAACATCATTTTACTGATATTCCAACACGTCATTTTACTGATATTCCGACATATCACTTTACTGACACATTTATGTATCATTTTACCAATATTCCCACATATCATTTTCCTGATACACTTATGTATCATTTTACTGATATTTCGACATATCATTTTACTGATATACTTATGTATCATTTTACTGATATTCCCACATATCATTTTACTGATATACTTACGCATCATTTTACTGATATTCCCACATATCATTTTACTGATATTCCCACATATCATTTTGCTGATATAATTAGGTATCATTTTACTGATATTCCCACATTTCATTTTTCTGATATTCATACATATCATTTTACTGATATATTTATGTATCATTTTACTGATATTCCGACATATCATTTTACTGATAAAATTATGTATCATTTTACTGATATTCCCACATATCATTTTACTGATATTTCTACATATCATTTTTCTGATATTCCTACATATCATTTTACTGATATTCCTACATATCATTTTACTGCTATGCTTACATATCATTTTACTGATATACTTACGCATCATTTTACTGATATTCCAACATATCATTTTACTGATACACTGATGTATCATTTTACTGATATTCCGACATATCATTTTATTGATATACTTATGGATTATTTTACTAATATTCCCACACATCATTTTGCTGATATTCATACATATCATTTCACTATTATTCCTAAATAACATTTAACTGATATACTTACTTATCATTTTACCGATATTCCCACATATCATTTTACTGATATACTTGCGTATCATTTGACTGATATTCCTACATACCACTTTACTGATATTCCCAGAAATCATTTTACTGATATTCCCACATATCATTTTACTGATACACTTATGTATTATTTTACTGATATTCCAACATTTTACTGATATACGTTCATATCATTTTACTGATATTCCTACATATCATTTAATTAACATATCTATGTATTATTTAATGATTTACTTATGTATCATTTTACTGATAAACTTAGTATGTCATTTTACTGATATACTTACATATCATTTTACTAAGATTCCTATGTATCATTTTTCTGAAGGCATGAAAGAAGACATATCTGATATTGATACAGCTGAAAAACTGCCTTTACCATGTGTTTCATGCAGAGAAGTCTTTTCTATGTGTGATGGTTTGACCAGATTTTGTTCTGAAATCATGTGCCTGGATATTATCAGAAGCTTATAGTTACTCTGAAAAACTGAAGCATGTTTTCCTGAGAAAACAACTGCCAAGGCTAAAGGAGTAGAAGAATACATAAAATTCTAAACTACTGTCATTATTCCCAATTGCCACCCATTTTGCTAAAGACATTAAATTTTATTAATTTTACTGATTTTATTTGTTTTGATTAAGCTATAGATAATAGTAATTCCATGTATAATTCTGGAATTTGCAATTGTTTTACAAGTTCTACTTCTGCCTAATTAAGATCTATTTAAAACAAATGTCATTAAATGTTGTGCGATCATTTGTTCTTAACACTGAAAAGTTTTCATTTCCCTATGAATAGCCTCACCCCCTTGTTAGGCAAAATAAGATAATTTTGTTGCCCAAGAAAAGCCAAAATCCAGGTCAATTTAATTAGCATGTAAACAAACACGCACTACTGGCAACAATGAATATCGTAGTGAACTATTTAGTAACACATGCTGGTTGACAGTGGAATATGGATAAAATGAGGACTACAATTTTTTAATATGTGGATTTTATTACACCAAGGTAACAAAAATATAAGTTGGCAATCTGCAATTTATTTCATACTGATTTTATCTTCAATTAATCAAAATTTCCATTGTTTACTTTCTTAAAGTATAAATCATAGTCATTCACACCTGGCCACCCCTTACAGACAAATTTCACTTGAATGTGGGTCAAAGACAAAATTGCTTTTTTCACCCTCCCTCTCAGCATTTGCTAACGATGACAATATTACCTCAAGCCCAACGATGTCATGATAAAATAGGTAGGACTGTATCAGGATTAAGTCATACTTCTGTGCCAGCACCCTAGATACAAGTACCACACCTTCAGCATTGTCAGCTGATATGTTATATTGGGTTAGATTCTGTATCAAATATTATAAGAAATTCTACAGTTTGTTTTTTCTTTACCAAGAATCCATCACTCGTCAATTCTTTTATTGGCCTGGTCAGTAGAACAGCCTGGATTATTCATCTAATTCTTTACCTCGTAATCCTTGAAGTATCCCTGCCAGGAACAGCCTGCATTCACACATCGTACTTTGATACGACTCATTTCTCGCTTCACTGCATTATCAGGATACATCTGCAAACAGGATATATTCATTTTCTACATGTCATTACAGAATGATTTCACAAATCTAACTTTCATTTTCCAAACCCATGTCTTCATACAACACACTAGCTCCTAATAATTTTAATTAAACTAATTCTGAGGGAAATTTTTTTATACCATCTGTTTATTGTAAATCACACAAAACAAATGTCAATAAACTGTCAGTAATTTTGTCCCTGTTGCTTTTGTTGCTTATGTGATTGCTTAAGCATAGTTTATACACTGCAAAAAGTGACCCACTTCTGCTGATCCTGGGAACAGATTCTTGCTCAGTAATACTGTTGACCAGGGTGGAAATCAAACTGTAGTGAAAGGAGATAATTCTAGTGGGGCCTTTACTTCGGAGGTCATCAAAGTCTAATCCATTCTGAAATGGGACACAGATTCAACTCTTTCCAGTGGATAATTGAACTTGCCCCTGCATAACTATAAACAATTATCTTGCCACTGTGGCAGCTACTGGAGGGATCAACAACCACCTTATAAAAATGATGGCACACTGGACTTTCAGTTCATATGAGCATTATTTCAGGACCTCCAGCAAGAACATTCTACATCTGCACCATGCCATGTAGTATGCGGGAAGCGTAAATTACCTGTAATTTACTTTTCAACCTGCGATAAAGTGTAAATCCAAATAAATAACACTAACAAGTAATACATATTTTGAAAGATAATTTTATTGGCTTTTATTTCATATATATTTTATATCAGTCTTTAATACAGAAAGTTACTAACATATGGAAAAAGTGCAGTGACCACGTAAAACTGGGACAATTCTAAGAGATATATGCCCTGCACTGGGGTTGCTACATGTACTCATCCACCCATTCCTAAGTCTTAACGTACATGTATTCCTCTCAGATGTGATCCTTCAGATCACGTTCATGTCATTCAGATTCATTCTATGGACATATTCCTCTCAAATGTAAGCATTCTGATATCTTCCTACATTGAATGTGATTATTTCAATGATCTCCATTTTGTATTTCAATGATCTCCATTTCTGCTTCACCATGGCTTCAGCATTCCTTGCTTCCATGATGTAACTTTCTCAAGATATGCTAACAGCATTCTTTGATTCATATGCAAAATATTTTCAGATGTTCACTGAATTTCCTTGTTAATTTGTCCTCAGTCTCTTAGCAATGTCTAAAACATCAGCTTCACACCCAGTCCAAGTTGACTATTGAATTTAAACGTGGTAAAAACTTGTCACAGATGCAGTGGTTTGCATGAATTTATGTCTGATCTATCCGTATGTGATCACAGGACACATAACAGTTATGTGGTTTCAGCATGCATGGCACCATTATGAGACATCATTCAGTATATTTTTATATATGATAGACTTGTTACAGTTTGTGTTGTATAGTTGCTGCATATTACCAATTGCAGTGTGGACTATAGTGTGATACTGCCAGTATCACCCTCAAGGTGTTGGTGGTGCTTGCATCCACCTGTCAATATTTTGCAGTCCAAACATAGTAGACATTGGGACATTGCTACCTGTTCATTATTGATTTGTCACATGTAGATTTCACTGACCCGACTTACTTCCCTTGACATATCAAAACTTCAATAAAAGAGATTTCAACAAATAATCATCATGTGTATATTGCAGTTGTGAATGTGTAAGCAATAATTTTCCCTTACACAAAGACAGTCATCACTGCAGCTTTTAACAAGTGCCCAGAATTCATCTTAAAACATATGGATGCTGTTTCTTACAATTTTCATTATCTTTACATGTTACCTTTCATACTTGAGTATTGTTAACATTACTGATATTGATTATGTCATTGAATAGTATGGGTTTCCCCACTTTATTCAATTCTTGGGGGACAACAGCTGCTGTGCATCTTGCTCTCTTTGGACAGTGACTTCATTTCATTTTGTTTTATTTACCTAAGAATCTAATGTCTGTGCTTTATTGCTCATTCCAACAAAACCCACACAGTTGTTGGATAGCCCAGTCTTCACTGGACTATGCCAATTTTCACTGAAGAAACTTTACTCACGGGTTATCCATAACATTCTGTCAGGAAGTTCACAGCCCAGCTGTGACTTTCTGTACAACCCTTTTGTGCTCATTCAGTAACTGCTGAATCACTCACTGACAGAATTAACCAAAATCCATCAGTAGCAGCAGCACAGTCCCTCTAGGCAAAATGTATACAGCAAAAAACTGTTATGAGCGACCTCAGCTATGAGCAACCACATGTCATTTCTGACCACAATCGTAATGCACGGATCGATTTTATTATATAAACACTGTCATGAGCAACCACCTGCTGAACGAGGCCAGCGACCACAATGTCTTGCAAAAATATGCATTTTGACACTGTTATGAACAACCGCAATTGCAAAAATGGGGATAAACTCCACTGACCTTAATCCAATAACTGCTTGTTATGTTCTAAAAAACAAAAAAATAGAGGCTGGCTATCAGTATCTGAAATTTTGTAGGTATGCTTTTAGTTTCATATTTTCTATTGTAAACCAGACTAAAAGTACCTATAGAGCATTCCAGCACTTAGCCTGGTTCCTGGCCATATCCAACACTATGAACGACTGTCCGTATCGCGAGAACAGACAGACACCACTGACCTTTAAGTAATCTTTTGTGACAATGATCACTTGAATACTAAGACTGTTCTGATCTAAAACACGCATGAAAAGAACAAAAAAAAATGGATTCTGGCTAACCGGTTTGTATATAGTGACAGATGGTACAGTCCGTAAACCAGGCTAATATACGTCACGAATTTGCCATTGCCACTGTAGTGCCCAAATTAACGTAGTGGTCACGTATATTGTCTTTAGAGATAATCTGTATTGGTGAATAAGGTCTTTTTCTATTAAAATAGCAAATGAGAATCATCTGAGGGATTTGACTGATAATGATCTTCAACTGTAAATGTGATTTCATGTTTAAAGATATTAGTATATCTTTATTGCTATATAATTTTTTTTTCAGATGAATGCATACAATATTTTCGCAAGAACTATTAATCAAAAATAGAATATACATACAGTGATTGTGGTTATGTTTCTTTAAATTGTTCTGAAACTGGACTTTGGAAACTGGTCTTTTTGTACAAACCTGTTATGAGAGACCACCTGTCTTGAAAGACCGTTTTTTGTTGGCAGAAGGGGTGGTCTCTCACAACAGGTTTTACTGTATTATAAATAAAAAGTTAACCAGTGGTGGTTTTTGTTGTGTATAAAATGTGCATGATATATCTGTTGCAAATTATTGATGTATCAAATGTACATTTACTATCTTCCACCAAGGCCTTTACTGTGACAAACATTTCTGCAAACTCGTTTTCCTTTCTTAGTCACTTATGTTTTCTGCTTACTAACATTATTCCTTTCCAGTACTTGTTTCTCATCCATGACATAATCACAATGATACTGTATGATATGACTAACATCCCTCTGATCTACAGCAATGTGAACAACTGTCCCTCCATGATAGGTAATGTTCTATTTTTCATCAACATTTTTTTCTCTTTACAGTAGAACCTGTTCCAAGGTAAGAATGGTTTGCTAACTGTAGAACCTGGTAGCATATATCGTTCTTTCAAATTAATTTTACCCATAAGATACTATACAGACATAAAAGTATCTCTATTTGTGTTTTGAACATTATATTAAATAGTAACTTCCTTAAGCAAACTTTATTCATTTCAAAAAGCTTAAATTTCTAGACAAAAATTAAAAAGACTTTTTTTAAAATTAAATTCTCAAATACTATTTGCCATATCTTATTCAAAATGTTTAATATTACTGACCTGCACAGGAATCAGCAAACCATGTTACGGATTTTTACAAATATTTTTGCTAAGATTTACAATTACAGGGATTTCAAATTTGAAATATAGCAGTTTTAAATATTTTTTAATAGTCTATGTACTTAAATAACCATAAATAGAAAATAAATGTTCCATAAAAAATCCCTGAGAAGGTGCTTTTGAATGTGAACCTAGTTTTGTGATTAAAAATAAATCTTTGTTCAAATTATTTTTATTAAAAAAAAAAAATGTTTGAAGTTAAGATGTTAATGGTTAAGTATCACTTTCGGTCTACAAAACATGGGTGGAAACACTATATACTTGTCATTTTATAATCTTTCGGAAAACACATACTTTTCAAAAGAAAGCCTCAAACCTTCAGCAGTCATCTAAGGTAGACGCTTAAAAGTGGTTTACTGTTTACTCCTACAGCAATTATAAGCAAGTTGACCTTTAAACCAAAGTTGATGGTAAATTTTAACCCAATGCTGTATTGCAAATCTACTACCAAAACTTTACATACTACTGATGCCAAATATTAGTGACTACTACATACATGTATGAAGAAGTCACTAATTGTTGACAGTTATGAAATTAATCATTGATCAATTATTACATAACTCACCTCTACCAAGTTTTTAGTAGTTGCCAGCAGCCATTACAAAACTTATTATAATACTTAAAATACGTTCAGACTAAAGTAATCTTGACAACAAATTGTTAGTGCCTACTCAAATTAAATTTTTTGCAATTATTTGCATTTTTAATTAAAAAATTTTAAAATTAAAAATTTGCCATTTTAATTGGCACTATGCAGCCATTATTGTGCTGACATACCATTAAACCATGAACCTAGCTATCAAGCTATCTTCCTACCTACCTCCTGCGCCTGAGCATAACAATTATTATAGGATTAAATAATCATGGTTGGGTATTTATCGAACTGTAAGTTTTGCCTAACCACTTGCAATGTAAATAAAGTCTTAAGTTCTCGGGAGTGTACATTAAGCCATTATATATGTATACCTGATCTGCTTTCAGAAAACTGTATTCCTCTTCCACTATCCCCTCCAGTTCACACTGGGGACACCTTATCTGCTGTCCACTGCTGGAAATAAATAAATAAATAAATAAATACCACCTACAACCCTGACTGCCCCACACCCATACTGACTATGCATGATCCTGGGCTGGTAACCCTAAATTCACTGTAAATATTGTTTCCTCCTGCTGAACATGCATGTACAAGGCTTGGTCAACAAATATTCAAAATATCATTATAACTGCAATTTCTGTGTAACGGACATTTGACCTCTTGCCAGGGACTTCTGGGCAAAGACCCAAACATCACACCGCTTGAATAGAGAGTAGTCATCAGATAGGCAATCTATATACAAAGTTTAATGAATTTCCATCCAGCAGTTTAGAATGAGACGTGATAATGAATGAACAGATTAATGGAAAGAAAGATCAAGTAATGGATAGAAAAAGGGTACCACAACAGAAACTTACTAAAGCATAGAAACAATAAATAAATAGCTAAAAGCATCTGCTGTTTGGATAATCACTCCAAAGTCCAAAGGAATCCTTAATCAATTTCACAGGCCAAAAAGATATATGCTCATTTGTTCAAAACCTTAAGAAAGTAAGGAAATAATAAAATCTAGGACTGACACAACTAGGCCCTGTTTTACTGCCTGGGGCAAAGATAAAGTTGGATTCAACAGTTTTGCCACCTTAACTTTGTGGTCTACACTTTATTGTATCATATTTTCTTTGGACAATTAAATTATTGCAATAAAAATTGTATTGTGTGCTCATGAAAACATTAATATGTTTGAATATCTGGTTAACCTGAAATTATCTTCACCACGGCATTTTTCATTCCAGATCTCATTTAAATTCAGTGTACACTAATGTCAGAATTTATTATAATAATCTGCTGTTTTCTGAGTTACTTTTTTTAAAAAACAAACAAATCGTTAATTAAATGACAAATTGTGTATTTGCATAAATTTGGCCTCTTTTGTTATTATTTCAACCTCAAAATAAATTAAATCTCCTTCAATGTCTGGGTGACTTTAACAATGAAAATATATTACACTTATGGCTTCTATGTTTTTGTTGCCAGACACTTTGTTTTAAAATAGATATTCATTGCCATTTTAAAGCTTTTATCCCATTTCATGACTTTGGTCACTGCTAGCACCAACAGATGCATGGATGGGCATCAACTAATGAAGAGTTGTAGGCATTTTTTCCCCTCAATTTTTGTTTCTGACGAAAGAGTGTGTCCAGCAGGCTGCACAAAGTCAAGATTTGGGGGACACATGACTAAACAAATTGCAGGAAATCAGCAACCTTGTGCTCAGTGTGCAACATTGGTTATGACACGTGTAATTTCAACTTATTTCAGAGGTCTGTGTGGGTGACTCAAATAAAAATGTGGCTTCATTTTCTAACACAATTGCTTTAAATTAGACTCATTAACTGACTTCGGGATTTGTAAAGGTGTTTACACTGAAATAGGTTGTGAAATGCAAGCTAATGAAATATGAATGTCGACATCTGAAAAGGATAATTTATGATGTGGCTTTAGGAAACTGTTCTTAAACCTTGATCATAGTCATTTCATCCAAAAACTGAAGCACTTTTCAACAACAATAATTATTTTCAAGCACCATAATAAACTACATCTAAACTTGCAAAGAAAGTCAATTCTGTTGTGTAGAGTCCACAAACTTCAGATTTAAGTATTTCATTCTTAGACATGAACTGGATGGGTAGTTATGTCATTTATATCTGCTTGCAAGATAGAAGTTTTATTTGCTGCAGTTTCTGACTGTTGGAGTTTTTCATGTTCAAGCAAAGCCTATCACAAATTCATTCCCATTATCAAAATTTCATTTTATTATGTTTTTCACTCATGTCAATGACTTCAGAGCCATTTCATGCACTGATCCAACATCAAATTCCTTTCAAAACAAAGCATATAGCTCTTTAAATTATTGCAAAGCACACTTACCCATAAATAGCACACATGACAACAGCATGTTAAAATATGCTTCACACTGCAGAGTACATGACATGTTTTTTATCAGTCTGTTATCCCAATGAACACAGCATCTATTCATTTAAAAACATCTCGAGGTGGTTACAATCCAAAACAAGGCTAAGCATGTCAACAACCAAGTCTACTCAATACATGTATCAAAGCAGCCCAGCATTAAAGTTCAACTGCAAGAAGATAGTGTTTATTATTTTTTTAACATATGCAGTGTCCCATTCACATAATACTGTACATGAATCATACATAAATAACACCTTTAACATAAAAATAATTTCACCAAATATGTATACTGCATGCACAGAAAATGTGTATTTCACACTAGAATTGAATCCCTAGTTCCCAAGATTATACAGTGAACTGCTGAAATTCCCATATGGCATATTGGTAATCTCTTACAGCCCTGACCAATCATCTTTCACTTACGATCTAACTTCTTCTACCATAAATCGCAATATACATGAATACAAAATGGTGCAGGTCACCTCCACAAGTTCAGTTTGAAAAGTTTCTCTGCTTATCTACATGGGAAATACGCAGACAAATAACAAAATACAGATCAATCTAAAAGAGTTCCAAGAAAGGTGGTTAGAAGGTTTCAGTTGGTTACATGCCGATCATGCAGGAATTCATTGCCTTGTGTCATTTTCGGGATTCATGAAATTATCAAGTATCTACCCTGCTAAGACACCAAAATTTGGACATAACATTATTACCATGCAAAACAAGTCACACAAGCTATACATGGACACTACCAAGAAGTGCGTAGCAGAGAAAAATCCCCATCCTCAAGGTCCAACTCAGAATAGCACTATGGCTGGCAAAAGCAAATATAGCTAAAAGGAAGTCTTGCGAACTTCAAGACTTTTAGACAGTCAAAATTTACGTATTTTACTTGAAACAAAAGTGTGATGAAAATAATCATAATACAGATATTTTCAGCCAAACATGAACAAGAAGATTACTATGTGTATTACAACAAATCAAAGATATGGAATAATAATAATAACAGTAATAATAATAATAATAATAGATATGGATTTAAAGGTGAAAAAATGGCTCAACAGGCCTTTCAAGTAATGATTTAAAAACTGTTACAATAGTATGTTGTGTTTCCACTAAACACTGATCAGACTTTGATCTTTATTTCAAATAGTACCTTTATCTTCTTACTTTACAAGTAAATATTATTTCTAATCGCTCTACCAGCCTTGTCTGCTTTATTTTCCCAGTTGCAAATGTGCACCCTCCCCCCTCCATTGTTTGTGCTGCACCTCCAAGTTTTGGACATCAGGGGTATAACAAAAAAAAAAAAACGATTTTATAGGAGGGAATACTGCTTATCTTTCTTTACCTAATATTTCTATCAGTAAATTAATGCTTTCACAGGAAACTCAAAACTCAAGCACTTTTCAACTTTTACTGAGTATTTTCAAACACTTTATCAGTACCGGTACATTATGTAGCTGACCTCCAATTCAAGCACTTTTCATGGTAACCACCAAAAATTCAAGCATTTTCATGACAGCCAAAAACAGTCAGGCACTTTTCAAGACTGCAATGCCTGTTACATAAATGTCCATGCTCTTAACAGAGTTTCAGGATTAGGAGTCCTGGACTCTTCGCTGATGGAATTCAGGAGCCAATTTCTGAGAGTCTTTGGCATAAACTCGTGAGTTCCTAACTTTCAAATGGATAGAAAAGAAAAGGAAAAGTATATGATCATTATTTAATTACTTATCTGGATTAAGTTCTCAACCTCTTTTTATAATATTAGGGCAGGGATCGTCCTGGGCTTCGCCATTGTCGCAAATTGTGGTTTTTTCCCCTTATTGGCGACAAAATGTATCATCTGGCCATTTTTTTTTGGCGACAGCCTTTATGGCTCTTTAATTTGTACATACGATCATGGATTTGGAGAGGAGAAATTCGAAGGGACCACGAAAGGAAGCCACAAACTTGGATACACAATGCACTGGAATCTATCTGTTACATAAACAAATCCTTTGTTCGTTCTGACAAACCCATCTTTACAGTGCATTGTTACATCATAATCCACTTATGTTGACATCTGGCCCGAGTACTAGATGCTGTGTTACACTCAATCATGCTACCGGACTATACCTACAATCGACCGACCTCTGAAGACGTGAACAGAAACAACTACAATTAATTGAACAACGGCTAATCCTTCTGTTGTTTATTTTAAATATACCAATAAAATAGTTTTGCTGAAACTTCAGAGAAAACTGATTACTTTTGAAGTACCGATTGCTGTGTATAAATACAAAGCAAATGGAAAAAAATCTCAATCAGAATTATATACTGTCAAAAGTGCAACTTTATCATGGGTAAATGTAAGTTTGACGTTGCGTGTTCATCGTCTCATCCTAAGTGTAAGTTAACAAAATTAACAGGATTTTGGATTTCGTGCAAATTCATCAGACAATATAGTCACTGAACCTGATGTTATACCTGACAGTCCAACATCATCTACATGTAGTGATGAACGGGTCAAAAGTTCCCAAAAATTTCTCGACAGCTGGAAACTTGAGCGTCCGTGGCTGAGATATGATACAAAGTTAATGCAGATGTTTTGTGATATATGTATCAAGGCACAAGTCGTCCATTCATTTACAACTGGCTGTGATATTTTGAAGGAGGAGTGTCTCATCAAACATGAATCCAGGCAGGGTAAGTAACATCTGTTAATTTTGTTCATTCATCTTTTACTTTTGCCATCAAATCCCGTGTTAAGA